>JANHGL010010928.1:0-17439 GCA_024611195.1 Ceyx melanurus | reverse complement strand
CTTTGTGGCCTCCTCTGGCCCCGCTCCATCAGCTCCATGTCTCTCCTGTGCTGAGGGCTCCAGAACTGGATGCAATATTCCAGGTGAGGTCTCAGATGGCTGCCGCTTCTATTGCCCCATCACAAAATGGCCACCGCACAGTCTAATGAGTCTGTATAGGGGCTGTTTGTGCTCAATAGGGGCTGTATAGACCCCTTCTTGGGCTGTATAGGGTCTGTATAGAGGCTGTTTGGGCTGTATGGAGTTAGTTCATCTGTCTTGTGGTTTTTGATAAGCAGGTGTCCCAGGTTTGTCTTCACTAGCCAGGTTGCAATATGATGTCTGTTTTGGAGACTCCACATTGTAGTCACACAGCTTCACCACTGAATCAGATGTCTAAGAAGGAGCAGAAACATAATGTAAATTGTCTTCACGTACCCCAAGACACAATGACAGTACTCCATAATGAAAGGAACTGTTGATAAAATACAAGCTTTTTGGTTTTCTTGTGTACTTTAAAATGCAGGTTCTGATGATGAGGAAAAGAAGTTGTTTCATGAACAGAAATGTTTTTTTTTGAAAACGTACTTTTCTAGCATGAAACCATTTCAGAAGAGAATTTTTATGACCAGTGATTGGCACAACTCTATTGCCTTTTATTAGCAATGCTTGCTACAGAAGCAGACCAGAAGTTCAGAAACATTTTTCTTTTAGGTTGGGGAGATGTAGACAAAGGCAGCAATTGCCTGTTCTTACATAATACCGTATTCTGTGGCTGTCAAACTGGATCAATTAGGTTCAGTATTCTTTTGTACTGGTGGGATTGTTGGACACAAACATGTATCTGCCACAGAAGGATAGATTCTTTCAGACTGAAATTAGCAGTATGCAGTCAGAGCCACAAAAATAGGATACTTATCAGAAACCATGCTTGTAACTCACATGATCTGGGAGAAGCAAATGTGGAAATATATCTTCATAAAAAATTCACACAGACACAAATTGTGCCATCTATTTCTGTACACTACATTTTTGTAACTCCAGGAGAGGGAAGATCTTTTTATTTGAAATAATTGTTGTTGGTTTTTCAGAAGACATAAAGTATTCATCCTCTCCCCTCTCCTGCTGCCTTTTAGAAGTAGATGAAGAACTGAAATTAATTAAGGTCTGACCTTATATCAGCATTGTATATCATAATTAATGGAAAACAACATCCTTAAGGTCTAAGATCTTCACAATTAAAGCCAAAAATCTCAGAAAAAAAACCCCCACGAGATTACAAAGAGAGTACTGGGAGAAAGTGTCTTTACAAGTTAAACTCCCCTGCATGGGGAGATGCAGTCACTGAAAAGTTCACCTAACATACCCAGATACATTTACATAAATCCCTTTGTTCTTCCGTGCAATTACCTTTCCATTTGTCTCCATGGAGTTTCCTGTCTCTAAACCTTGTATGTTTTTTCTCATTTATTTCACACTTAGAGCTCAGGCCCTCTCAAAAGCAAAGATCCATTTGGATAACAGAGGTAATCAGCATGTATCCCAGATCCAGCCCTGATGTATGCAAAACAACCTTTCTTTCTCTTACAGCAACTGTTATTGGCTATCAAGAAAAAACACATGCCAGTCAGGACACGGTTTTCTCTGCCTTACCTTCCAGAACCCTGATATGCCAAGATTTTCTAATGTGAGAGCTGATTTCACTGTACTTACGGTGATTTTAGAGAACCCCTGGACTTAAAAAGCTGAAAAGATAGACTCTGCATTTTGCTTATTGACTTGACACTCTGGTTGCTCATTATTATGGTCTAACCTCCAGGAATTTAAGCCTTTGCTTTTACTTTGCAAGTCTGGTAATTTCCAAACATTTTTATTTGTCTTTAATGTCACCGTGCTTATGTCTTAATCCTTAATCGTTGGATATAGTTTTTGATCTGCATGGCTCAAAAATTAACCAGGTACTCTAGTTTCAAAAATCAACAGAACAGTTCTTGTTTGAAAATGCAGCATTCCTCCTTTTTCCATTTCTCCTTCGCCCTTGAAAATAAAGTTGCAGGAAAATAATATATGAAAGCTGAAAAGATTCATTATTTTTTGTTCTTTAATTCATCATAAAAGTAGAAAAAAAAGCAAAATTAATTAAAGCAAGCCTTGATTTTCCATTAAGAACAGTTAATTGAAAAAAAAACTGACTTTAAAGTGTTTTGATGTCTTCATTGTTTTTTATTATTCCTCTGTGCTCATCTTTAATAGTCCTTGGTGTATAGTCTCTCTTCTCATTCCAGTCAAAGCCACAGTGTTCTCCCCGAATGATGCTCAAGGCATCATCTCTATTGATTCTTTCTATTGTCTTTACTGTGATTTTTACTTCTTTTTGGCCAACAACAGCTTTCTCCCATGGTTCTTTCGTACTAATACACTGTTTCTTTGCTGTTGAGTCCTCCTTCATGGTACCTTTCAGTTGAATATCTCAGTTCTACTAGCATATGGTTAGAGGAATACTTTGTCACTGATGAATTTACAAGATAGTTCATTACAAAAGGTGTTTAATGGCAGATGACAAGAGATCATCATTTCAAGAATTCCTCCCAACCAAAGTCTTATCCTTGTCTATCAGAAGTGCAAGAGCTCAAATAACCTCAGACTTACGTTCTCAGTGTCATTCAGACGTCCTCAACCAGGCCATCTTTCTTCAAGGAATTTAAGATAATTCTCTTTTCCCTGTAGTGCCCTATAAAGCTTCCCTTGTCTAGCTATGCACTCTTATCTTTCCTTCCTAACTTTTATACTGTGGCTCATGAAGTCTTTCTTAAATTTCCTCTGTCTTCTGAATTCCTTTCACACGTAGCTGCACCCAGTTTTGTATCCCAACCTTCATTTCTCTTTTGCGAAGCTTCCTAGTGCTAATCCATTTTTCTTAAATTATATCCACTTGTTCTGAGACTGGTTTTTTTTTCCTCAGTGCTATCGAGTGAGGGAATATAATAGTAGGGAATATAGTAGTGATATTAAGAATTAATTAATGCAATAAGTAGTTCCTACTGAAATGTGTAGAATTTCTCTCTAGCATGAGTGGCTGAATCTGGCCCCTCCATAAGATCATAATACAGTATATGGTCATGCTAGAAACAACATCTGTCTGCTAGAAGATTAGTCTCTGGATTGGCTAGGGTGGTTTTATTTCTGAGTTTTATTCTCTATTTTCAGTAAAAGTTGTCTAGAACTGAAACCTATTTGCTCCCTATGTCTTAAATGTAATAAAGGACATTTTTCACACTTGTAAAATATTGGTTACTACCTGTGGGGTGTACCATTAATAGCAAAGAGGATAGGTAGGGGGAAAAAAAAAAAGAAAAAGTAGTTCCATAAAATGTTTACAATGAGGACATCCAAAAACAGTCAAGTGTTTCAAGAGGAACAAGTTATTGAACTACCAGTTCACTTCAACTTGCTTTTAAATAGCAGCACAAAACTGGCAAGTTTTGTACAGCAATTACAGGGGGAAGAAAAAAAAAAGCCTGGAGGTACAGTGGTGTGGCAAATGTCTCCTCAGACCTTTGGGGCTTGGCTTTATTTTCAACATGCCACCAATTCCAGCTGACATTGCTGCTTTCTGGAAGGGAAAAGAAAAGCTGTTGGCTATCATATTGTTCAAGCCCCTAAAACAGGAGTAGCTATTTATTTTAACTCTCATTAAAGTTGTCTGATATTTCATCTACTTTTTTTATCTGTGGGTTCTTGAACAAGAGAATGATTTCCAGAAGAGTAAGGAGTGGCTTCTGGCTCATCCAGACATCTTAAGCAAGAGTGCAAAAATGTCAATAATTTTCCATTCTTGAGTTAGTCTCCCATAAAGGAGGTGTGAAATCTGTATTCAAGACCATAGAAACAAGGCAGTTAGGGATGCTCATTGTGGGGAAGAGAACAGGCTTGGAATCCAGCGTTTCAGGTCAGAAGGAACCATTTTATCATCTCTGCTGCCATACCAGCTCTTACCAGCTATTCATTTTAACCTCATTGCCCTTGTACTACACTGAGGTTTACATGAATACAAGGAAAATACCTAGGCTGTAAAGATGCACTTTTCCTTTGTAGTTTGCTTTAGGGTAAAAATGCTAAATTTTTTTTTTTTTTTCAAGTAGTGCATGATTTACATTTTTTTTTTTTTTTTTCCTTCTCAGTTTGTCTGGTTTCTCTTTCTGAATATTGTTTCTATGTCTTTCCTCACTTTAATAATAAAGATTCTTTTTTAGCACCTTATATTTTCTTCCCAGGAAGATATTTATATGCTGCCATTGAGTCAGCTGTCAATCTTTTCTTCTGATAAAGTAAACAGACTGAATTTTGAAAGTCTGCTACTGTAAAATATTTATTCTATTCTTGAAGTATTTTTATGGCATTTCCCTGTCTCTTTTCCTAGTGTTGATAATATATGTCTATTAAAAATCGTGGAATCATAGAATACCAGGTTGGAAGAGACCTGTTCCAACCTTTCTTGGCAAAAGCCCAGTCTAGATAAGATGGCCCAGCACCCTGTCCAGCTGAATCTTTAATGTTGAGGAATCCAACACTTCCAGGGGAGATTATTCCAATGGCTTAGTGTTCTCACTGTGAAAAATCTTCCTCTCGTGTCCAATCAGAATTGCCACAGGGTTAACTTTTGAACATCATCCCTTGTCTGTTCTGTGTGACATGTTGTAAAATGGAAGTCTCCACCTTCTCTGCAGCCACCTTTTGAATAATAGTCTTGTTTTGTTCTGGTTTTTTGGGTTTTGTTAGTTTTTTTTCTGGGTACTATGGCTGCAACTGTATGATCCAATGAAGCATTTGTATGAACGTTCCCAGGAACGTTTAACATTTCCTGATGGAGCTGTAGGTGATGCAGAGATGTTCTCTGGGTTGACAGAAGGAATGAGATAACTGGACTGCTGTACAGCAATACACAGTGGAAATGGAAGAGAGGATGCAGTTCTCCTCCTCCACAAGCTGTGCTTTTATCAGGTTGCTCCCAGCTTCCAAGCATTCAGTTTGATAGTGCTGTGAGCTCCTGCTTTCTGCTCAGTAGTGTTCCTAAGATTGTGTTAGTGAGGAAAAGAGGAAATTTCCTTGCTGCTCAGAGAATAATTATCCTTGGAGAACTTCTAATAGCCAAAAATATGCTGCCAAAGTAGAAAAACTCGTGTGGTTCTTCAGTATAGTCAGCAGTATATTCACAGATTCTCAGTGAATCTCTAGAGGACTCTGTAAATAGGATATTCTCCCTTGGAAGGAATGTTGCTAGTGTTCCTTTTCATACATTGGAAAAATACCTTTTTTTTTCTTTAATCCTCATCTGAAAGCATAGCTCTGGCCTTTAGTTGGTACACTGTTTGTAGCTGCCTTTGTTATGCTTCTTTAGTATGTTGCTCTTCCTGCATTTCCAACCTGTCATGTTATATCCCAGTCAGTCTAATGGCATTAAAACTGCCTTAAAAGCTCAGAAACAGAGAGTTTTCTGCACCTTCTGTATTGTTTATGTGTATAAGCTTTCCATCTCCATGCTCAAATCTTTTTATAGCTCGATAAGCACAAATATAGAGGTTTTTTCTCCAACTTTTTCTTTGGTTCACACAAGATCTCACCAAAGCTCTGGGAATATTTTTAGTGGTATGGAGCTGCTTTCCTATTCCCTCTGATTCTGAGATTGCTCACTTGCTCTTGAGCTTTCTTTGCTACATACCCATGGAGAGTCATGGATGCTCTAAATTTCACTGGTGTAGGAGGAAAACACAAAAGGAGGATGTGCTGGTGAGGTGCAGATAGCTGAGGATCATAGTTCAGAGTTCATCTCCACATGAAAATTTTTCTCATCATAATGCAGCTTTGTTTTCCAAAGAGGGGTAGAAATACTTTTCACATCTCAAATAATAAATACATAAAGTCAATGTCCACGACATCCAGACTTGACTGAGATTTCAGTGTGATGCTCAGGGTCAAATCTCTGCTCATCCCTGAATGATTATTCCCTAGAAAATAATGTAAATATGGTTCTGGTCTAAGTGTTGCCCCAGGTATGCTGAGTAATCTTCTAGTTCCCAGGGGGGTCAGAGATGAACCTGTTTTATCCCAAGCAAGCAATTGAAGAGTGGCCCAGCACGTAGCACATACTGGTTCTGAACAGATAAAGCATAAATATCCAAGGTGAATGTATAAGAATGCCTGCTCTAAATAGGCTTCTTAATCACAATCCTACAAGAACTCTTTTAAGAAATTAAACCCTCTTAAGGAAAGTAACATCCTGTAACAAATGATTTTTAAGAAATTAAAGTGAATTAATTTCAAAAGGCAATTACATGCAAATACAGTAGAAGGAGAATAATTTGTGCTAATGACTGGGATACACACTGCAAATTGCCAAATTTCACAAATTACAAAGTGAATAAGCAAAACAAATCCAGACCAAGAATAATGCATCACAGAATGTCCAGTGTTTTCTTTTCCCTAATACAATTTATTTTTAATTATGATACAGTAAAGCAATGAAGGGTCCACCCAGGGGACAAATGCTTCTAAACACATGAGACTCCTATGGCCCAAATTCTGTAATCTCAGTGTAAAATCACAGCCAATAAACATATCTCTGAGCTACTTAATTGTTTTTTGGTCTCTCCTGTAATAATGTAGGCAGTAAAAGAGATGCTAAATTACTGATATTAATCATAAGGTATAAATGGGATGAATCTAAAAGAGCAAGGACTGTGAATGCTACAGAAGCTTTTAAAATGAAATCTCACTGTCTACGTGCTCTGTAAGCTTCCCCTCACCATGATAGCTGAGTATTTCACAGTCCTTGATGGATTCTATCCTCTCATCATTTTGAAACAAGGAAATTTTCAATTTTGCAGCTGGGAAATAGCAATTTAGGAGGTGACATACAAAGTCACTTGATGAAGTGGGAATTGGCCTGAACCTCCTGAGTTTAGTGAGTTCTCTGTCAGAACAGGCTTTTTCATCTGGTAAAACATCTTAAGTAAGGCAAAAGAATAGTTTGTTGAATTATTTGTGTTCAAATAGATATATACCTCATTTCTGCAACCTGTTTAGCAGTAAGGGTTTACTTCAGACGATCCTGGAAGCCAGAAATCCCCACCGAGTGGTGGCAATCACTTCCAAGGTGCAGCTGAGCCATGGTAATGCCTTCCTCTAACAGTGTCTCTTCAGTCTGTTGGATTGTTTTAGATTGTTATTATACTTTATTTTCAAGAGAGAAACTTAGACATGAAATGATTGTGTGTGGCATGGTTGGTTGGGATTTTTTGGTTGGTTGGTTTTGTTTTGCTTTGCTTGTTTTAAGACTAGAGGAGATTAAAGATAAGTAAGAAGTCCCTTAATATATATATATATAATATAATTACTTAATAATTACTTAATAATAATACTTACTTATTATAAGTAATAGCAGAATGATAACACAATTTGTTGGCTGCCAACAGAGGCCAAGGAGCTCTTTGTTAATTCAGACTCCCATCATGATGCTGTCTGGGTGGAGATGTGGCATGGGGGATGTCTCATACAGGAAAAGAATTTCCCCTAGAGTGAAGTTTGGAAACACTTATTTCAGACCATTTAAATGACTATTTAACTATAAAAAATATATATATTATATAAAAACACTTGGGGTGTGACTGGGATTTTCAAAACTTTGCTGAATTTTCCTCCAAATGTTCCTAGAAGGCTGAAGGCTTAACAGGTGATTGTGAAGCTCAGAATAGAAATTTCTTTCTTGCCATCTCATGGAGACTATCACATTGACTAGGCCTGTATTTACTCTGTAGACCTGGGCTGAAATTAGTAATTGAATGTTAGAAATGAGCCCTGACAACATGTGATGGAAACTGACTCTTCCTGTGTGTGCCCATGCAGAGGGAGGAGTATCTGGTTTTCCTTCTGAGCTGAGCAAACCAAGCCTGGGAAACAAAACCTATATAAACGATAAATATAGACAGTCAAGAAGTTGATAACACCTTTTCCAAGATGTGTATGTCTGTCTTGTTTTCCTTTTTTAACATGAAGTATTTGATTCCTCAGAATCCAATCCACTCCTCAGCACTATCTGAGGAAGCTATGGAAAAACCCCTGTCAGTTTCTCACCTCTCCAAGGCAGTGACATAGCTGTATACATCCTATCAAATTTATCTAAAGAAACACTCATTTCACATACTAAGCTCTTCCAATCCCATCCCAAGCCACAGAGGAACCGTTCCAGCTTGTTGCCCAATTGTAATTTCATGTAAGTCTTCCCAGCACTTGCATTTCTAAACCTCTCTGTGTTAGGCCTTCCTCCAAAATCCTGCTGGTGGCTTTTATGGAATTTTTATCTTTTTTTGTCTTTTCTCGTCTGAGGTACTGGGAGGTGGAGGAGCTTTTTGTCTGACTTGTTGGTAGTTTGCCTTGTCCTTTTTGCTTGTGTTTTTAATGCTACTCCACAGCTGTGAATACAAAGTAGTACCAAGCACTAATATATCAATACTATGATAGTAATAGGGCTCTCTCTGTGAGAAATAGCAAAGTGGGGCTGAAAACATCAGGTACTGATATAATTGTACTGTCTGGAGCCCAGCAGGCACTAGAGTGGCTCAGTGCTGCACTGTCAGGATTTCTGTTTTCCCAACTTTCACCCTCTTGTCTCTCCCTAGGCAATTATGGTCCCACTTAGATGCCATTATCTTACAGCATTAGGGCTCAATACCTAGTAAAACACAATTATTTAAAGAGGCTGATAGAATAGTCACCTCTGTCACTGTGTGGTCTTTTTATCTCCTTTCTAACTCAAGTGAAAATAGGCGCTTTTTTTTTTTCTCCATTGCCTATGCCTCCTTATTTCTCTTTCCCTTTGTTATGATCTCTACAGCTCAGTTGACTGTGTGACAGTTCAGTTAACTCTTGACATTTTGGGGACACAGTTTGCATGAAAGAAACTACAAAACAAAAGCTACACTTCTGAGGCTGACTTCTGAAAAACCCTCCTGAAGCAACACACTGAGTGCAGTCAAGGTGCTAATTCCGACATCATTAATTATCACAGAAAATCTCTTGCATCTGAAGAATGTTATTGAGGCTGCAAAATCAAGACCTACAAATGTCTGAAGTCCCTATTCAGGTTTAGCTCTGATGCTTTAGACTATTAGTCCTGTGTTGCAGTTGGTTTCTATAGGAGGTACTGTTTATGTTTGTAATGAAGTTGTCACAGCTCTTGTGGGGACATAAATTATGTTTTGCTGGTACCTGAAAAACTGAGTTTTCCTATATTTTCAGGAGGTCTTTGCAGGCTTGATCTAATTTGAATGCACCCTCTGTATGTGTATATCATGTTATATAGAGAATATATATACAAGGCTTTCAAATAATAAAGTTTGATTATCAGATTTGGAAACCAGATTCCCCTGTTCCCACCTCAATTCCCCTCTTCTCTACCACACTAAGTTCATTTGTGTTATCTGTGCTTCTCAGTATGCTCCTTCTATTGCCCTCTTGCACTGAGTGTCAGGAGCAGGTCCAGTGAGGAGTAAAAATCTCTATTGAATTTAAAGTCAGATTTCTGGGAACTTCTAAAGCTGTATTTGTAACTAGTGCTTTATTTCTCACTTATCAGATGATTCATGTTGATATGGTCCCACCTTCCTTCCTTTCAATATGAAGGTCTCTATATCCTAAGGCTGATTTCAGTGGGTTTCTTCTTGCTGATAATAGTAATAGAGACTTTGGGTCTGGTTTTGCAGAGATTTTTTTTTGCTTGTCTATACAGACAACTAATCCAAAGGTGCACTTAATGTGTCTTAGCTTATGTTTCAGTTCTGTAATGGGGCTACTGACAAACATTTCAATGGCTTCACTCATGCAAAAAAAAAAAAAAAGCTAATAATTTGCAGGTGATTTGCAGGGTTGGGTCTGGTTTATATTCTGCCAGGCAAGTGTTGAAGTCTCTCAGCCATGAACCATTAGGATACCTTCACCCATCTGGCAGCCTTGTGTATGGTCAGGAAAAGCAGCCTAGCTGCAAAAGGAGAAATAGCTGGGAATCAGCACCCTTCCTTCATCATACAATGAGAGTGTGATGGTTTGAGCTCTGAGTAAGTAGTAGGGTAAATGTAACAAGGTCTCTCTTTTGTTAAGAATGCTGTCTGATGTAGTGGTGATGCAAATGATTAGCAAAAAAGGTGATAGTTGAATCTTGGACCAGTATGGGATTTTTCTTAAAAGACAAACACGATTTATTTATGTATTTATTTTTAATTCTAGTAGGCAACTGTAGTCTTTTTCCTCTATAAGGGTTATTTGGTCATTGTTAGATAGATGCATGAGAAAAAGCCTGTAAATCTCTTTTACTGTGTTTGATTAATCTTTTGCAGCATGCTTTCTGTATCCTTAGAAAAAAAAGAAACCTGAGGCAAAGCTTTTCAGGGAGGAATTTTCAAATTTCCAGGAGGGGTGAAAACTCAGTTACCAAAATGGAGACACCGCTTTTTAGCAGTGCCCCCCACAACCCTGTCATCTGTTGTGAGCAGCTGATAGTTGCCCAAGTTAACACTTCATGATTTCGTTCTGCCAAGATCTTTGAGACAATCTCTTCTTGCAGCCTGACCTGCAGCCCTGCCTTTCCTTCCCAGTCTGGAGTCCTCTTCTTCCAGCTTTGGCCTGACACTTCTGTGTACACCCAATTTCTCAGGGTATTCTGATGCTTGCTCCAAATGCTGTGATTTGGATCTATTCCTAAATAAGAACAACCAACATAATAACACATTACCCAGAGCTATAGCTCTGCAAATTAAATGTTTGCTGCAAACAGGACTGGAAGGGGAGCAGTAGTTCACATAATGCTTTCTGATATGCTTAAGTGGTATCTGTATAGCTGGGGAATTTGAGGTATATTTGGTTTTCATTGCCATCTTTTCAAGCAGTGTCATTAGACTTACAACCAGCTCTCAAGTTGTTTCAGGAGACTCTGATGCTCTTCCTTTTATGTTTCATAACCATCTTCACTGCAACAAAAGTGACATGTAGGGAACTCGGAAACCAGATTGAAATGGGGCAAGGAGGAGCAGCGGAAATTAACCCTGACATGTCCCAGTGCAAAGAAATCCTTAACAGCTTTTCTTCAAGCAGTGAGACTGAAACCTAGGAGAAAGTAGGAGAAAGTGATGCAGAAATGACAGCAGTAACCACAAGAGAGAGCAAGGTATTGGAGAAGTACCTCTACTCATCTCATCATGGTAAACCGTGTAGCTAAACACCTTTGGGAGTGCTTCTTGCTCAGGGGGCTGCACCTCCTCAGGGTGGATTCATTACTTTATACACTCGGGGCATGCACTTTCCCATGCCATCTGGCCATGAACCAGCTTACTCTGTATGCTGCAAGAGCAACAGCATGTTTCTTGTCACAGCTACCTTGGGTCTCTGGCAGCAGCAGGCACACTTCTTGTACAGAACAGAAAAGCACTGCTGTCATTCTTCTTTTTCCATCCTCTTTTCCTCAATCTAGTAGATGCTGTCAGAGGAAAAGCATCTCTTTTTGATCACACTGCTCTGCCCATTTCATTTCAGATCATGAGTTTGATTCATTTGTTGCAGCTAAACAGAATGCTGCAGACGTGCTGGCACAGATAAAAGGGATGATCTAAGGATGATGATGCTAGCACAGGTCTAGAAGAGTTGATCCAGTTTCTTGCTCTGCCATGGGCTTTTTCTGCTAGCTTGAAGAATTCAAATTATTTCTCTTAGATTCAGTTCTTCATCTGTAAAATTCTGATCAAACAGTTCTGTGTTCTCCTGTTTTATACTCCCCCTTTCTCTCCCTACTTTTACACAGCATTATTCACCAGAGTTGAAGAATTAGTTTTGCTTCCTCTGGAACATTACTGAGTAAATAACAACAATCATAAATAGTTTTATACAAGCTTTTGTTGCTCTGACATAAGTATTTAATTACCTTACACATGCTATGTGTGTATATGGGGAATGCAGGATAAGATCACCTAGATATCTCACATGGATATTTGTATCTGGATAGAAAAGAAGCAACTCATCCACCAAAGCTAGTTCTTGTTTTGGAAGAAGTGTGCCTTCATGGGCAAAAGGTCAGTGCTGCTAATCCACAACCTGGATTTGATTCCATATCTATCTCTGAATTTGGTCTAATCTCACTCCTGTTAACATTCAAGCAAGTTTTTTTGTGAGCAGAATCAACCTCGTTCTGTGTGATCTTGATGAGTCACTTAACCTTTTTGTGCTTCATTTTTGCTCTCATTGATTAAATAAGGAACCGTCCTTCTTTCTTCACAGGGGTGTGTTTCTGTAGAATTCGTGGAATGTTTGCAGTGTGCTTTGAGATAATAATTTCTCTCAGTAGGCCTTCAGTAACATAACATGCTGATTCATGTTTGACCAATTCAGCCTGGTCAGACACCTGGCAGATGTAAGAGATGGGACTCAGAGCAGTGACCATGCTGCAATCTTTCCCTTCTGTGTCTTTTCCCTTCATCTTTTATGTTTCCATAATGAGAATGAGCTTTTATATGGACGATTAACAGTGAACAAGGTGCTTGGGAAAAGAAATGTCGTTAAAATAGAAAAGAAAAATAAGTTATATTTCTTTTCTTTTTTTTTTTTTTTTTTTAAGTTCAGATAGGTAAATTTGGTACCTACCATGACAGAATGAGCAGAACAATGTATTAAATGGCAATATAGGAATAAACCAATAACAGTCAGAAGGTTGTCTTCACTGCACCTGAAGAGGCAGTTCCACTGCTGCCACACAGCTATTTCTCTACTAGTATTGCCATGAAAAACAATGCTGGAAGGAGTTTCTTTGGCAAAATAAAGCCAGAGAAATAGTTGTGGTTCATACGAGCACCTGACATAGCTACACAACTTCAGAAATCACTTTGAGATGTTGTGAACAATCTGTCAAAGAGTCAAAAATGGCACCAAATGCAGAGAGCAGAGAACTCCAAGGCTCCTTGGAAACTGCTGTGAGACAGAAGTGCCTGGGATGCTGTAGATTGCCCACCTTCTACCTCCATAGCTGAGCAGTTGGTTTACTGAGGGCTGTGCATGCTTCTGAGTAATGAACACACACACACAGAGGGGTTTTCTGGCTGGAGCATTGGTGAAAAAGCACCAGGAGCTCAGAAAGACAATAGGTGGGTGCTCTATACTTAAATTTACTTACTAGTTTAACAAAGTCTACTTGAGAAAGGTTTGAGAATGCACATGGATCTAACTCAATTCTGCTCTTTTTGTTCAGACTACACTGGTGGTGTAGTCTGAACCTGATTTTTTTTTCTTTCCCTTTCTTTAGTCTGTTAGGAATTTTGCTTTCAAGGTTTTCTCTGTTGTTTGTCAGGCAGAAGTAGTCTGAAGTTCTCGTGCAGTTTCCCAAATGCCAGAGCTGGGCTGAGTAGAAAGACCATTTGCTTCATGACTTCCAATTATGAAAATCCAGAGATTCAGTCCATGCAATGTAGAATGTGCATCTAGGTGCCCCTGCTCTGGCAGGGGGGTTGGACTAGATGATCTTCTAGCTCCCTTCCAACCCCTATGAATCTATTGATAATTTACCTGATTGCTTTCTCCTTGTGTACTACAGTCCATCCTTGAGCAGGTGTTTGTGAGAGCAGATTGCTTTTTGCAGGCACGCTCAGCGGCTGGTGCGAGTGAAGAGCTTTAGTTGTCACAGCATGAGGCAGCTGATGACAGAACAATCCTCCTTGGATGGCTCGTCCATGGGAGCATTCGGAGGTGTCAAAGGCTGAGGCTGCAGCTGAAAGGGTCGGGTAGGAGTTAACTGGGCGGCAGGCAGCAGCTCAGGAGCTTTAGCCACTAGAGGGGACCAGAGCCCCGCACTGGCTGCTCCTGGCCACGGGTCCATCTCCCCTGCAGCCAAGGGCGCAGCAGCAGCAGCTGAGGCAGCGCCGGGGGATCCCCTCCGCACATCAGCTGCTGCCTCTGCCCTTGCGAGGGAGAAAAGGTCCCTCTGCGAGGTGTGGAGCCTGCAGAGGAGGGAGCGTTTTCTTCAGTGCAAAGTCAGGCATAAGAGAGATCAGGCTTGATCAGGCTTGGGATGGCTCCCAAGGTACCTCTGCGGAATGTGCTGGTGGGGATCCTGTCCCTGCCACAGGGATGCTGCTAAGCCAGCCTGCACTCTGCCCGGTGCTCACACAGGGAGCCTAAAGCCTCATCTGTGTGTTAAAAAGTATGCATGACACAGGCTTAATATCACCCGCTCTACAGCAGAGGGAGAGAAAATGGAGAGCTCTGCGAACTCTTTTCTGCTGGAGATGGCATGCTGAGGGATCTTTGTGCAGTAGTCAAGCTACCCTAACTACCACTAATGAGAAAAAAGAAAGTTCAGTCTCCCTAAAAGAAGTGTCTGCCTGCAAGATGGGCTTGGAGTCTGGTTTTCCTGTGTGGTCCTTAAACCTTAAACTTGCATGGTGCAGTTGAATGCTGGAGCTGCAACTGTTTCCAGCTTCACTGCAGCTAAATAAGCAAACATTAGCTTGAAACTGAGCATGGGAAAGGAGCAGTTGTTCACAACTGTGATTTGCTCAAATCAGTTTTATTTCCAGCTGCCTCTTCTGCAAAGATCCTTGATCCATTTGATGGCACCCAGCATCATGCTCCAGAAGATGGAATCCTGTGCTCTCTAGAGTGCAGCCTATTTTTCAAAGCAAATTATTGTTTGAGATCACTGTAATGAGGTTTTCTTTTATCAGGAGCTCTAAGGTACTGGACAAATATGGTGAGGTGCTGGAAGAGGAGAGCAGAAGGGAATGCTCTGCTCCCTGGAGCACAGCTTATGGATAGGCTTCTACTTGTGCTGAACATGGGAGCAGCAAATTCAGGCTTGAGACTAGTTCAGGAGATGCATTATTATAGACGGGTGCATTCTCACTGCCAGCTGAATGTACACCTAAGTGCTCTCCCAGTTGCTGTGTTTCCAAATCTGACCTGAGTCCTTGTGAAATGGGGGAGAAAGATTCCATTTGCAGAAGTAGATTGGAAATAATGCCCTTCTTGGAACTGCCCAAGAAAGGATGTGGTGGGCATATGGACATTTGGAGGTCTGGATTCTAATTTGGTAGAAACCAGAATTAATTAATGATATTATCCTTAGACTGGAGAAGCAATACAAGCATCATATTTGCATTATATACAGATAAATCATATTTCAATTATTGAACAGTAAAAGGATAAAAAAATTCTTAATTTGGATCTGGTTTGCTTTATTTTTTTTAATAATAGCATCTTTTATATTATGTGAAAACTCAAGGTTGTTAAGATAATGTTCAACAGCAGATGAGTCAGCTCTTCAAACCCAGTAATTAGTATCTTTATCGATTCATTCTATCACTCAACTCATGATGGGCCATTTGTGGCTTCCAGTCTTCTGGACACAGCCATATGGCCTCCCAGTGGGATCCAGGGCACTGACCCTGGGCTATTACAAGGCATACATGCTTGGCATGCTAGACTACTGATTAAATATTAACCACAGCAGACACATTATTTCCACTCTGCTTTGAAATGAGTCATTAATTAGAAAGAAAATAACAGCAGCAAATGAAGTTTCATGGTTGTTGTCTGAAGTAAATATTTTGACCCATTGCCTGTGGTACAAGCTCAGCAAACTCCCTGGAGACTTTCAGGCTGTCACTCAGAGCAAACACAGGTGTCTTGACTGCTACCCAGCCATCAGTCATCTGACATCGTTCAGGAGGTTTGAATAGGAGACATCACTAGCTGTGTAAAACCAACACACTTCTGCTAAATTTAACTATTTCTAGTATTTTAGTCTTTTCTAGGACCAGCTACTCTGCAGAGCAACTGGAATTTTACTTTATTTCTCCTCCTCGTAACAGAAATTGTTGTCGAATAAATTTGCCAGGAGTTTTAATTCGGTTCTTTATTTAACAGTCTCATTTATTATTCTTGCATACCCTGAAAGAAAAGTCATTGGGTTTAATTACATTTGGGGGGGATAACTAGTTAAGGATGCACATTCTACATTGCATTAATAATATATAGGTTTAGGTACATAACTTCAACATTTTGTTTTTTTTGTATGATACTGAGATAATCCAGAATTATTTTTTCCCCTCAGAAATGAAGATGTCATTTTTAAATTTTTTTTTTAATTCCTTATTCCTAAGGATTTTCTCTTCACTGTTTTCTAGCCCCTGAGAAGTCTTTCCTAAAAATGAACTCGATTCTTTATGTTCAAAACAACCTTTAATCTACCCATAATTAAATAGAAATAGATTTGTTGATGCTTAATACTTATTACAGGTCCAGGGGAGTATTTTCTAAGCAGTCATTTGAAATTTTTCACTGCGGAGAAAAACAGACTCACTGTTCTTGTCAAATAGCATGTGTCTTCTGAAGTTTAGAAGAAGTCAGTTCCATGTTTTTATTAAGAAGAAATATGATTAAGCCACTTACTGATAAAATCAGTGGTTTCATGTGCATAAATCCTGCCACTCCCTTTTGTGTGAAAAACCTCAAAGTGACTGTTTTGTCTTTCAACAGTTTTCTCAGGGACAAGGATGAAGAAAACACTTTGGTATGTTATTACAGATTTTTCTTAGTCTGGGGTTATCTTCATATATCTATACATTTGGACCACATTCATGTGACATCTTGCTTCATTTTCTTAGATTGGTTTTCACAGCATCCCACTTACTAATTGAAGTGTTCCAGGTGATTTTTAGCAAAGGTAGTTTTGTTCAAGACCCCAGATAATAAAAACAATCCTTTCTTCCTTCCTTCCTTCCCCCCCCTCCACTATTCTACCCTGGCGAGTTGAAAGTGTGTGTTTAGTTTTCTTCTCTGCCTTTTAATTAAAGCTAGATTTTCTAAGGGAGGTTGGCAATGGCTTTAGTACTCTTTAAAGCAGTGATGTCTTAATCCACAAATGAATGTGAATGTTTTCTCTGTAAACAATTAGGAAGGTTGCCTACTTAAGCAGGTGAGGAGATAACAAACATAAATTGTGCACATTGGTACTGAAGAAACTCTACCTATTAAATGAGGACAAAGCGTTTCTTCCTGGAAACAGAGGAGCTGTTAATGAAGTGGCGACGTTCAGGAGATCACAAGAGTTTCTGGAGGGAGATTATGCCCTCTGAAGTTCCTTCTTCAGCATTGGTGCATGTTAAAACATTAGCATTTTAGAAGTGGCATTGATGCCCATTACCAGCAGCTCCAAGGCCTCTTCAGCTCTTGCTGGAGCTGCTTCAGCACTTCAGCGGCTCTTGGCCAGAGGTTTGGGGTTGTCTTCCTCCATTACATCTAAATGGAAACTCCCTGAACAGCATCCTTCGCAGAATCACAGAGTGGCAGGGGTTGGAAGGGACCTAGAAGGTCATCTAGTCCAACCCCCCTGCCAGAGCAGGGGCACCTAGACCAAGTCACCCAGGAACA
>JANHGL010010926.1:20241-32468 GCA_024611195.1 Ceyx melanurus | reverse complement strand
CCTGGAGGGGTTTCCAAGCTGTGGAGCTGTGGTGCTGAGGGCCAGGGGTCAGTGGTGCCCTGGCAGTGCTGGGTTAATGGTTGGACTCAATGATCTCAAAGGTCTCTGCCAACCAAAAGGATTTTGTGATTCTAGGATTCTGTGATTTCCTTTCACTCACCTCTGAGGAGCAGGGACCAATGTGATGTTTTTCAACATAGGGGTGGAAACATGATTTTTAACCAAAATTTCTCATCAAATCCAATGTCTTGGTCTTGGAAACCTCCTTCTAATGACATCAAATTGGAGAAGGGAATTTTTCTCTTCTAAATAATACCTCATCTTTTAGATTTGCTGTTGAAACATAAGACCTGTGAAAAAAAAAAGATAAGTAAGAAGAAACTGCACTAAAACTTTGGAAGGATTTCAGTTCTCAGTGAGCGTCTGATAAAAAGTTCCTGACAGATGAGAGTGTGCAAGGAGGAAATGGTTTTCTCACAGCCTCATGGGGAGGTGTTTTGTGGTTTTATCTCTTTGTTTTTCTTTTCTGAAGACACTCCCTGGGAGAGCTGCATATTTGAGCTTAAGCACCATAGCAGAGGCAGAGTCTGTGCTGGGCAGACCCAAGAGCCACTGCTGGAGCATTGTAAGGAATTCTTAAAAAATGAGGGAATGTCTCTGACCAGTGATCACTTCTAGAGCAAGATTGACTTTAATATGTTGCTTCTCTTCAATGACCTCCTGCACAACAGTGCTGGTGACTGTGTTATTTTTATTTCCAGATGCCCTGAGGTACAGGTCACTGTGATTTCCTTGCAGTTCTGCAGCTTAGGAGTTTGCCTGTTGGGAAAATTGTTTTTATTATAGCCCTACTAAGTGTCTAGAAATATCTAAATGTCAAATGGAAGGGGCCAGTCTCTCCTCTGTAGTGCCCAGCAATAAGACAAGGAACAAAGGGGATAACCTTCAGCATAGAAGGTTCCACCTCAACATGAGGAAATTCTTCCCTGTGAGGGTGGCAGAGCCTGGCCCAGGCTGCCCAGAGAGGCTGTGGAGTCTCCTGCTCTGGAGACTTTCCAGCCTCGCCTGGATCTGTCCCTGTGTGTCCTGCCCTGGGTGCCCCTGCTCTGGCAGGGGGTTGGACTCCAGCATCTCCAGAGGTTCCTTCCAATCTCCACCACTCTGTGATTCTGTGATTCCTTCCCATGAGTTACTCTGCAGTGACTCTGTACCAAAGCTGCCTCCAGCCTTTCCACTCCTTTTTGTTTCCCTTCAGTGGAGACAGATGCAGGAAGCATCTGTATAATCAGCATCTCCAACTCCCTGCTAAGATGCAATTAAACAGCTTTAAAATCTCAGCTCAATTGATGTAGGCTAACTTTAAATGTAAACCTCTTCCAAAATGACTGCATTGCCCTGAACCACGTGTGATTTTTAACGAGCTGAAAGCCATCCATACTACCAGAGTATCCACTGCACACACACCAGCAGCTTGTCATCTCCAAGCAGATTTTCATGACCACGTGCTCTGTAATACAGACAAGTCCTTTGTGGGTATTTGGCAGGCAGTAAATAGCTTTTTTTTTTCTCTCCTTTTTCCTACCCAATCCCATCTCTTACCACTAGAACATCTGAATGAGATGAAAAAGTTGGGAGTGGCTGTTCTCTCTCCTTAAAAAATAGTCTTGGTTAGCATCTGTGGGAGGAGTAACACACCTGCAAGGGGACAAAAAAATAGTATCCATGTGCTTTTTTCATCTCTATGTGTTCAGGAACTTTCTGCCCATAATAGGCACGAGCATTAAGTTTACAGAAAGATTTGCTCACTCTATTAACTGAGCACAGAGGTTACATTTTGTGAGTCACTCAGGGTCAGACCTTCTCCCTGCTGGAGTTGTTCATACAGAATTTGTTGTGTATTGAGGTCCTAATTCTACTTTTTTTCCTCTCTAACCTTGTTCCCATTTTGCACTGGTGTGAAGCTATTGTTGTTGGCAGGGTGACTGGGGGCAGCAGAGCAAACCCAAGGGCCAGGTGAGACATGATGCTCAGGGCTTGTTGCTAAAACACATTCACCTTCTGGGTTTTCTGTGTGTGTAGCTCCACTGAAATCACTTAGATTTCTGGAAGTGGGACTGACAGTTCCACAGTTTAAAAGTAACCTGAAATCCATCCACAGGAGAAAGCCAGAAGGGATCTTTGGATCTTTTCTTTGGGGGCTGAACTGAGAAGCTCTGGACATGTGTTTCACAAGAGCTGCCTATGGGCTGAGCTTAATAACTTGTCTTTGAAGGTACAGCTCCCAGCAGTAGAGCCTGTTTGGATCTGAAGAAACAGAGTTTTAGAGGATGTTTTTCCTTTGGTTTTGAAATCAAACTCATTGAAAGAAAATGTTGAGTCACTTTTTGTTTTCCATGAAACTCATTGAAAGAAAATGTTGAGTCACTTTTTGTTTTCCACTTCAGCCATCTCCTCTTAGGATTTCAGCTCCCACTAGAGACACGTGTAGGGGGGGTTGGCAAATAACCCCTGGAGCAAAATTTGCAAGAAATAAAACTCCCAGGCAGTGGTATCAAGTGCTTAGATTCTGGTGAGCTGGTTCCTGTTTCCATCTGGCACTAAATGATGGTCTCTCTCACAATCCCTTCTTTGATTGTCCCAAGGAAAAGGGAATTACAGTGATTACTCACTTTCTGTAGCTCAAGACCCCTGAAGAAAGATGCTGCATGGGTAAAAAGACCAAATGTTGTTATACTTCTGTTATATAGATAATATTTTAAGCATGGGCTAAATGTGTGTGTATTTACATACCTATTTCCAACATCACCTTTGTTTTTGTTACAAAATCCAACTTTCTGTAAACTGTCCTGGGGAAAAGCATTCCAAAAGAAGTTAAAAAGCAGCAGCTAGCAGCTGTTGTTGTAGGAAGGTGTCACACTCAGCTGGGGTAAGTATGGGGAAACTGTTGGATTTGAGGGTGGTTGAAGTTTTGGGCTCACAGAAAAAGAGAAGGTGAGAGAAATGGGGCACACAGAGGTTTGGGCTGGAGGTTCATCAGGGAAGGAGGGAAAACGTTGAATTTAAGGATGAACTGAGGAAGAAAATAGGATTTCTGTGAGTTTTTATTTGTTCAGGATCTATCAAGTGAGTTCTTGTTCTCTCATATCACCCCTTAGAGATACTGGAAATGTTGGTCTTGCCATCCCATTGCCATTAGTGGCTCTCAGGAGCTACTGGCAGTAGCTTCAGAGGTCAGGAGGAGGTGCAGGTGCTCCCAGGGGAGAGCTTTTTGTTCTCTGACATAAAGGAGCTTTGATGGGGCTTTGAGCAACCTGCTCTAGTGGGAGGTGTCCCTGCCCAGAGGGGTTGGAAGAAGATGATCTGCAAGGTCCCTTCCAACCCAATCTATGATGTAAATAAATAAACAAACCACAGATAGATTTAAACAACCTGGGAACTAAGCCCTGTTTGCTTTAATCTGTTCTAATTTGCTGCCCTGAGCTCCCAATGAAATCCATCTGATGGTTTCCAAGCCTTCCATGAACTCTGAGAGCTCAGGCAACTGTTCTTACCCATTTTCTGATTTTCCAAAACTCTTCCAGAATTTTGGCAAACTTCTTGACTCAGTTAGACCAATATACTTTTTATAACCAGGATTAGGCCTGCAGCCAAGGCTGGTACAGTTTCATTTGAGCTGTTTCTGAATTAATCGTTTTGAGTCGATTGTGATGGTTTTGAATAGACCTTAATTTTTCACATCCAAAAAAGCAGTAAAGTCGAGGGAGGTATTCCAAAATATTCCAGCTTTCTTTATATAACATCCCAAAAATAAGCATCGTGAAGCCAAATCATCTCATTTTTCTTTGGAGGTCATTTTGAAATTCAGTACAGCTCTTTTTGTACATGATTTGGTTGCTTACAAAAGATTAAGAAATTTAATCCTGCTGTTAAATTAGCTGAAAATATTGTTGGGAGTTAATAGCCTGACCATAAACCTGCCTCGAGGCATCTGATTTCACCTACTGGTAATGAAGGCTGGATTTTTCCCAGTGCCAGTGGCCAAGGTGGCTCTCGAGATGGCAGTTTCTGGACTTGCTGCAAATTGCTTATTGCCCATGAAGCAGAGTACAGCCCTGCTGGGGTTATGTAGGTGGTACCAGTGGAAGGAAAAGGTTCCCAAGCTCTTTTCAACCAGCTAATTTGAATCCCAGGCATCAGCCATTAAATGGGCTATTTGTGTGCTGCAGGCTCTGGTTTTGTTGGGCTGCTGCACCACCTGGGTGGTGGGCAGGGGCTGTCTGTAGGCAGATGCTCAGGCAAATACCATGTTAGTAGTTTTAAACTAGAGCAGGGTAGATTTAGACATTAGGAAGAAGTTCTTTGAGGGTGGTGAGACACTGGAAGGGGTTGCCCAGATTAGCTGTGGATTCCTCATCCCTGGAAGTGTTAAGACCAGGCTGGGTGAGCCTTTGAGCAACGTGGTCTAGTGGGAGGTGTCCCTGCTTGTGGTAGGGGGGCTGGAATGAGATGATCTATAAGGTTCCTTCCAACTCAAGCCATTCTATGATAAAGGTAACCAGCTACACCAGTTGGAAAGCCTTGTCCACAACACTGAAGGTTTAACAGAAGAAAATCCAAGGTATGGATTTTGTTGAGCAGCTGGAAGTTCTCTCTCTCTCTCATTCTCTCTCTCTCTGTGTTAAAGTCTCTCCTCCATTGCAAGCCCAGTTGCTGTCAGACTAACCTTGCTTTTCAGCCCTTCCAACTTCTCCTGTTTGCCTGGGGAAAAACGGATTCCTCTCATTTTTTTTTTGCTGTCATAACATCTGATGTTTTCTTTCCAGTTGCCGGATTCATTATAAGGATATGTACAATTTGTTACGTGTAATTGCTCCACCCCTGGGCTTAGGAAAGAAGTGCCCTCATAGGGTGGCATACAAGGTTTGGAACTTCAGAGACTCCCTCCAGCATTTTCAGTTCTGGTTTTGTTTCTTTTTAATCCCCTCCTCTCCCTCCCCAAGTGCAAATGCAAACAGTACTGAAACCAGTAACTAACCCTTTGCCTGAAAAAAAGGAATGATTGACTGACTGACTGCCTCCCCTTCCCTTGATGCATCTCTTCCCTGTCTACTCCCACACCCCAGCTGGCTGGAGACAGGCAGTTTTATGAGACAGTGAACCCTCCAGCTTCCATCCTGCCAGGTCTAGGTGGGAAGTGTTGGGAAAAGCAGCCCAGCATCTGAGCACTTTCTCTCCACATAGACACACCGGAGGGAAATGTCACCCCGAGATGTCTAGGGAGTAGCAAGTCCATTTTGTCTGGGCCCTGCAGCATTGTCACTCCAGCTGGATGACTAGTCTTTGAACCCTTTCCTAAGCTGAAAGACATTTGATGTGGGCATTGGTTAACCAGACAGCAGGGTGAGGTGGTTACTCAGGCTGGGGAGAGATCAAGGGATGAGCTTTTCACAGCATAACAGAGGCAGAGATTGCCTTGGGGATGAAACCACGTCTCTGAGATCATAAGCTGTGAGGGACATCCAGGGAAACCTCCTGCCTCATGGCACAGGACAGGTACACTGTGCTTGGGAGCTGAGGTGGAGAGTTAAGGGTGAAAGTTGCCAAGAAATCAGCACAGGATGACACTGGATGTCAGTGGGGTCCCAGTGAGAGGCAGGGGTTTTCTTGAAGTCAGTGCATGGAGAGCAGAAGATGGAGAAAGGTGGAAGCATCCAGGATGGAGCTTGTTTTTCTCTTTCACTCCAGCCTGGGTGTTTTCCACACCTGACTGGGGATCTAGAGCTAAGAATCATTGCAGAGAAGACTTGAGACCCTGAACCTCCCTCCAGGGAGCTGGGCCAGAAGAGAGCAGAGGAACCAGGGGAAAGCCATGGGCTGTAATTACCATTTATGTCTCTCAGCAGCCTTGAAATTAGCTCTGAGCTAAAACCTGGGTGGTATTTTAACTGCATTAGTTACCAAGGACAGGAATAGATGGTTTTGGCTCAGGAAGTTCTCTCTTCCACCCCCTCCTGCATCAGTGCTTTACACAGGACTTGAGACCCCCATCAGGGCAGGGGGTTGGTGTGGGGGTGCCTGCTTCTGTAGCCATCCTGCTTAAGAAAGGGGTTTCACATGAGGGCTTAGGTTTTGGTTTCCCTCCTGGTCTAGTAGAGTTGATAATGCTGTTCTTCTGCTTTTCCAGGGTTTAAATGTTAATTAAAGACATGCTGCAATATACTTGGGGCTCCTCAGATGACAGGCAGCAGACTGTAATATTTTTTGCACACTGTAATAATTTGCACACTGTAATAAGCAGGCACCTCACTGGGAAAACAAAATGAGATTGTCATAGTCATGGTCCCAGTTTCAGAAATAGGCAAAGCAGGAGAATTCCTTGTTTCTACATCTCTTGCTTTTCAGGGCAGGATTTAATTTACCACCACCCCGTGCTGAAGGTAGATGCCATCAGCATCCTAAATGCCATCATTTCCTAAACCTCTGCCAGTCCCAGCTCCCTCTAACACTCAGGACAGCCATGGTGGTGGAGATAAGCAGTTGATGTTGGCTTGATGAAAAAGGGGCCTCATCAAATGTAAGGGAGAACCAGGTCCCCTTTCCACCACCATCCTGCAAACAATGGTTTTTGTCAAACCCAAATGGAGGAGAAACTCAGGCTGGCTGAGGTCTGCCCTTTTCCACCTTTGGCTTGGGGTCAGAGCAGTCCCAGCCCATCCCTTGAGCAAACACACCAGGATTGAGGATTGTCTCTTTGCTTCTTTGCCAGTCCAGAGGTCAAGCTGAAAAACCAAGCTCTTTATTCACTGAAGGGAAGCAGAACCTTTTCTCTAAGCCCACTCTCTCCCTGTCCCATAACTCTGCCTACCAGCTCTCCCTGGCATGGTCAACACAGCCTCTGGATTGACTGCTTTGGGGGGGGCGAGCAAGGGAAACATCCTTCCACCCCCTCCAAGTGCCAGCCAAACCCTCCCCACACCCTCTCCACCCCGAGCAGAGACATCAATCATTCCCCCCAGGGACCCCCCCGGGAACATCCCTGCAGTGAGGAGGAGACGTTGGGGCTTGAAACACAGCAACGGAAGCGGAGAAACCTCCTCGTTTACCCACCTCTTCCTTTTGCTTTTCTTTGCCCAAGAAACCTGATTAACCAGATCTCTGTTTTCTTGTCTGCTTTTCCCTTCTCTCTCCTCCTTTTCATTTGCTCCATTGTGTTGCCTTTTTTCCCCCCATCCCCTTCCTTATTTATTTATTTTTTTCCACCCCCCTTCCCACCCGGTCTTGGTTTGATTTCTGTGTCCTCTTGCTTTTGCCTCCCTCCCTCTGACTCCAAGCGGGCGCATCAGTTACACAGACATGTATGAGATGCTGAGACACATGTCCCCACCTCTAGGCCTTGGAAAGAAATGCCCAGCTCGAGTTGCCTATAAGGTAGACCAACCCCCCCTCTAGAAACTCCTGCCAAACCACCAGCTTTTTGTGCCGTGGCTGAAGCGGGTGCTGGTTTTTCTGTGGCATTAGTGTTGTTCTCCTGGACTTTTCTGGTGCTTTCTCTGCTTTCCAAGCAGACTGGATTTGGAATCTTCTGCCTTTTTTGTTCTTAAATATATATATATATTATTTTTTTTTGGTCTTTGAAACTATGGCACATCACTTTGTCTTTCTAAGTATGTCTCTGCTATCTCTATCAGTGTTTCTCTCTCTCCTCTCTCATTCTGCTTCCATTTAGGCTAATTTGGGGAGGGAGGGTGCTAATGAGCAAATTACCCCGCCGATATGATCCCCATTTATCTTCCCACAGCTCTTCACGACTCTCTGCTCTCAGTAGCCCTTCAGTACTATGTTGTTTTTCCCCCTTTTAATTAGATTGGAGTAATTAGAGTAGGCAGTACTGTAGGAGTTAGCAAGCTATTAGACAGAGGCAACACCAGAAGGGCTCCTTAAATACCCTCGTGAAAGAAATTATTTTAACAGAAAACATTTAAGACAGTAAGATGAAGAAATCACTCAAACTTATTGTTTATTCTGAAAAACTTGTTAATTGAACCACGAAAACCCACTGCATCCAAAAAGCAGCTCACTGCTGCCGTGTGGGAGAAACTCAGACTGGCACAGAGCTGAAATCAGGGAGCAGACCCAGACCCCACCAGTTAAACAGCCCTGGTGGTTAAACCCCCCTGTTGGCAGGGGGTGATTCCTTGGAGGCTTTTTAACATTTGGAACCTCTCTGGTTTGGAAGGAGAGGTTTGTTTCAGCCACCACCTGGCCTGATGACTGCACCCCACTGTGTTTGGTGCCATGGACCCAGATCACAACAGCCCCTCCAACAGCCTTTGGTTTTTAAACTGAGGGCTATAAAATGAAGATTTTTGTGATGAGACTCGAGCTAAACCCAAAGCTGGGCCTGTCTTTATGTCGGGCACCCAACAGCTAGAAGAGGTTTAGATGCAGTTTCCCATGAGATCCTTCCTCAGTATGTTAGGATTTGAAAGAAAATGAAGCCTAACCTTAAAGTCAGCCACTTGGATATCTTGTCTGCACTCCTTTTGGTTTGTTTCTGGCCATTTTGGGAGCTGCTTTAAAAGAGCATCTCTATTCCAAGCAATTCATGCCAACTGGACCATAACTAATCTTGAGAAACCCACCTACAGCCAGCTCTCAGCTATTTCAGATAGATGAGTAGACAGATAAACACCTGCATAGAGGCACCAATTGTACTTGGGAACCTAATGGGTTTAAAGGCATCAAGGGTTCCTTTTAATCTCTGTGAGTTTTCACTGACTTGGAGCTGCTGGAAGCCCAGCAATAGGTGTTTGCAGTCCAGCACTCAGGTCTGCTCTGTGGTACCAGAAGCATGAAGCTCTCCCTGATGGGTTTTTTTCTTGAACCAAATCTTGGCAGTTAAAAAATTAAAAAAAAATAAAATAAAAAAAATAAAAAGCTCCTCTGTTAAAATGGGCATTTTAAACAAGCTTCTGGGCTGATTTTCATAGTATGATGTTTCTGTGCCTCTCTGGGACTGGGCTAAGGGTTGCAGCAGCCTGTCCTCGTGCAGAGGCACTGCAGTGGAGTCAGTTCTTTCCCTGGGAATTAGCTGCTACCTCG
The DNA here is from genome assembly GCA_024611195.1 of Ceyx melanurus. Taxonomy (NCBI): domain Eukaryota; kingdom Metazoa; phylum Chordata; class Aves; order Coraciiformes; family Alcedinidae; genus Ceyx; species Ceyx melanurus. The sequence continues at coordinate 23,366 of JANHGL010010926.1, read as the reverse complement.
TTTAATTGGTCTGCCTTTGCAGAACAAATTCACAGAAGTGCATCTCAAGGGTTTCTTTTTAAAATACAGGCTCCTGATATTTTTTTTAAGAGGCATCTTTAGTTTTTATCCATCTACCAAGAAAGCTCTGAGGAAGAGGTCTGTGTGTGCCTGAACCATGAGTGGGGATGGGTGCAAGGCAAACAGCTAAAACCTCGTCTGAAAGTGAGTTTTTTTCCGAGCTTGAAGGTGATCACATTTGCATTGCACATCAGCAAAGAGCCCCAAGCTACAGAAACACAGACTCAGGACCAGATCTGAATTTGTCCCCCAGTGTAAGGCTGCAGCTTGGACTGATCCTCACTCCAGCTCTGGTTCCTGTTAAAACTAAACCCTCATGGGGAAGCAGCACCAGTTTTTGCTCCCTCTTCCCCCTCCTTGGAACAGCACGTCCACAGAGACAGGTGATGCTGAGCACCCCCAGGCCATGGCACCCCCCCTGCCCTACACCTACTGGGTGTCCCCACACCAGTGTCACTCTTGCAGGTGATGGGAGACCCAGGGAGGGTGGTGCAGCCCACCCAGCCACACACACCTCCAGGGTGCAGAGGGACAACCAACCACCCCTGGCCCTCTGGCTGTAGCTTAGTCAGCACCGACAGCAACCGGGGCTTTGTCTCTCTGCTGTTTTTTCTCCCTCCCTCTGAACCAAATGATTTATTTTTATTTTGGATATAAAACCCCCTTCCTTTGCTGACTGGCAAAAGCTCTTTTGCCCCCACGTGTCCACCCTTTTCCTCTCCATGTATATTTTCCCCAGTCCTCTCTATAATGATTCTGTGTGTTCTCTCTCCAACCCCGTCTTCGTATTGCCTTCTCAGTATCTGTGTGTGCTGTTGTTTCCTTGGGATTTTTCCCTCTCTGCAGCCTCCTCGGCTGCTGTCCTTCCTCTCTGCTGTTTTCTGCCTCCCCTTTCTCAACTGTTCTCCTCAGTTGGCATGACCAGCCTCTGCAGTTCCGTGCGCGTGGTTCGCTGCTCGCCCAGAGGTGCATGTGTGGGCTCGGGCACTGGGAGAGCTCTATCCTGCACTGCTGGGTGGGTGGTGAGGGAGAAAAGGGTGCAGGAAATTAATTTTAACCTCTTTTCTACCTAGTCAGATGAAAAGAGGGAAGAAAAACCACTTGGACTTTGCTGTCTTGAGTTGCTCACTGGTCCGTTTCCCAAAGAGGGTGGTGGTTTTTCACTCTGCTTCCAGATGTGGCTTGAGACTTTGGGGCCTCTCAGACTCAGCTTGTCAGGGGTGAGGTGTCCTGGGGTTGGAACAGCAGCAATAAGAGCAGAGCAGCAGCCAGCTCTGCTGTGTCCCCTGGAGTCAGGCTGTGCTTTGCACACATCAGGAGAGAGACCAGGAGGAGATGCTCGTGGTGCTGCTTGGTCTCTCTGCTGAGATCTCTTGCAGAGTGCTGCAAGAACAGCGTTGGAGGAGGGGTTTTGGAGAGCCTGAGGATGTGATTCTGAGGAATGGTGTGGTGCTGGGAGAGGCACCATCCTAAATCCTTCCCCACTGCTCCCAGACTGGGCTCTTTGTCTCCCTGTCTGGGGTCAGTTGAAGCCAGCATCACCAGCACCCCCGTTGAGTCTGTCTCCAGCCTGGAGTCTGCAGGGCGATGCTGGCAGCTGGAGAGGGCTCCTGACTTTCTTTTTGTGGTCCTATCAGTGGTGTCAAGCACAGCTTTGCACAGTTTTGAGGGTGATTTCCTTGCAGGGATTAGGAGAGTTCTGCCTCTCCCTTTAGCACCTCCTGACATTGCCAAGGCTCCTGGATAGGGGATGGGGGGCAATCCTGAGGCTCAGTTGGCTCCCCATCAGCACCAGGGTTGCTCCTCATCTTGCCTATCACTTCCACGTGGGTTTGAAAGTCTGGATGAGGTCCCTGAAGCTTTAACAGGAGTTTGAAGGGTCTTTTTTTGCCAGCTGCTCAGCCTCACTACCTCTGCCCAGTGCTCTAGCATCACTTTTGCTGGTCAAGGGGGAAAATTGCATCTACTGAAGGTAGGATGAGCACTCTGTGCAGAGACAGAGGCCACATTTGGGGCACAGCCCTGGCTCCTGTGGTGGCTGTGAGAGGGAGGAAGGCTGTGACCAGCTTCTCTGCAGCCAACAGAAGAGTTAAATGGGAACAGAATTACAACTGGGTCGGGGTGAATTATTCATAGCAAATAATTTATTCACCCAACTCAGCCTTGTTTCCCACAAGCAGTGCTTCATTGTCCCAAATTTATTTACGTTTGGGGATTATTCCCAGAGCAGTTCTTGTCCCAGAGGCTGTGCAGGAGCTGCTGATGGGATGCTCTCAATAATAATAATTCAAATCCATTGGGGTGCCAGCTATTTTTTCCTGGCATTCACAGCTCAGAATGCCTCTCCTCCTGCTAACGTTTGGACAAATGTGTCTGTGCATAAAATTTACAGGGCAGATATTTCTGTTCAGTGCTCACTTTCTGGGTCAGGCTGGGAGTCAGCAGGAGAACTTTGATCCCGGCTTTTGCCACCAGGGTGAATTTTCCCCATTTCTCTGCCACGTTCCCTGCTTATTTGGGCATTGCCCAAGAAGCTTCTGAGGGGAAAATCTGCAGAAACCAAATGCTGAAAGGGCAGAAATTCTGCCGATTGTGCTTGACACAAAGGTTTGGGTTCTCGTTAGCCTCGTGTCTTTGCTTATTTGCAATTAAATCACTCCTAGGAGCTGAGGGGTGTCTGCATCCCTCCTGCCCACATAGGAGCAGAAGCAAAAAGCGTTGCCTCCCTAACCCCGGCTGTAATTGGTTACTGCCTCGTTATCAGCACTGAGTTAATCAGGAGACTCCAGGGACAATATCTCAGCTCCTGCCTCCGGGGCCTTTTCCTGCAGAAACATTAACGAGCTCCCCATGCCCTGGCTCGGGGGGGGGGGATGCCTCCGAAAGCACCTCATTAAAACCGAGGGCTGGAGGAGGGTTCCCCAAGTGCAGCAGAGAAAGAGGAGCGGGGACTCCATCTGCTGCCGGCTGCTTCTCCTCCAACGCTCCTGGAGGAAACTGGAGGCAAAGGGAGGAAAAGGAGCTGTGTGGGGAGCAGGGCAGACAGGTCTGGGCACCTAGGAGAC
>JANHGL010010926.1:6572-20205 GCA_024611195.1 Ceyx melanurus | reverse complement strand
TTCCCCTGCTCCCCAGATATTAATTCACCTGGACACCCCTCATTTGTGGCTGGCAATTCCCAGGGCACCCCAGAGTGATGGAAGCTTTTTACTAGAGCAGGGAAGCATCGGGTCCCCTGCCATCTGCAGCAGCAGGCTTCTCTGGTTTCCTCCTGGGGTCCAGAGAGATGGAAAAATCATTCAAATCGGATTATTATTTTTTTTAATCAGCTTTTTCCACCGTATTCCAAAGCATGAGGAGCTGCTTAGGTGCAGCCTGGAAGCTGCTTCAGCCAGAAGACACAGCAAAAGTGTGGGGAGATGTTCATTTTACTTTGAACTGTGTACAGGCTGCTTCAGGGGGTTTCTATCCATGTTGTTGCCTGTGCTGTGGGAAAAACACAGATTTCTGTCATGGTTAAGGATGAGAATCAAAAGTTCTTGATTAATTTTTTTCAAAGAGCAATTTTGGGTCAGTCAGAATCTTAAACTTCAAGCTGTTTTACAGATTTCTGTTGGATTCCAGTTCCTTTTAAGTGAGTACTGAAGGCATGTTAATGAATTAAAATATAGGTAAAATTAGAAAGCAGCTTTGGAAGGACTGAAATTTCTTGCTCTGCACGTGTTGGAAAGTAATATTTATAATGTTGGGAGGGAAAATGAAGATTTTTTGTTTGGAGTTTCAGCTTTTCAGTTGAGCTTCTGGCAGTAGGAAAATGCAGCAGGTGATGTTCAGGGGCCAAGTCCCTGTGGGGCAGCTGTGTCAATACCTGGCTGAATTCTTGGACTGTAGCAACAGGACAAGGGGTGATGGTTTGAAACTGAAAGGCCAGAGAGAAGGAAGAGATTTTGCACACTGAGGGTGTTGAGAACCTGTCCCAGGGTGCCCAAAGAGGTGGTGGCTGCCCCATCCCTGGATCCCAGGGGAGGTTGGGGGGGCTCTGAGCACCCTGCTCTAGGTGCAGATCCCTGCTCCCTGCAGGGGGGTTGCACTAGATGAGCTTGAAAGGTCCCTTCCCACCCAACCCAGTCTGGGTGGTGTGGGGACGTGGTGTGAGCATTTCTCACCAAACCTCCTTCTCCCTTCCCTCCCACGTGGTGGCAAAGCTATTTTCAATCACAGATGAATCAACTCCTTTCTCCCAACAGCTTCATCTTTGGCAGGAGCTCTCCCAGAGGGTGGTAGATCCATTTGAGCAACATTATTTTCTCCATTTGTGCTTCCATGAAAGCAGTTTTCACTGATGTCAGGAGGGATCTGGGGTGGCTTGTAGGCAAAACCTGTTGGGCTTTGCTGTCACAGGTTGTAAGGCACTCTTGTACCATTTAATAGCTTTTTTTTTTATGCTAAAAAATGAGCAGCTGCTCTGCCCCAATAGGTGCAACCTGCAACCCACCTTGCAGTGCAAGTGTTTCTCAACAGGCTGCCCCAGGGGAGGATGGGGAGATGGACCCCAGTTTGCCATCTGGATAAGAGAGTAGAGAAGGAGACTTCCCACCCAAGACAGAGCAAGCATCCCATCTCCTGGGGTGACTTCCCACCCAAGACAGAGCAAGCATCCCATCTCCTGAGGTGACTTCCCACTCAAGACAGAGCAAGCATCCCAGCTCCTGGGGTGACTGGTGGTCTCCAGCCAGTGACCATGAGATGCACAAGAACCTGCCCAACCACCACTCTCTGTTGGCTGCTGGTTTATCAGCTCAGAAACTGCAGTGACCTAAATGTGTCTGGGTTGTTCTGTTTGACCAGCTTGCATACTGGGATGGAAAAATTCCTGTGGACCAGGCAGTGATGAGGGTAGCATGGGGAGGAGGAAAGGGGCAGGACGTGGTCTGGAGAGAGACTCTTCCAGGTGGCTCTTTGCAACACTTGCGTGGGATTTTTGTTGCATTCCCTTGGAAAATCTCCCTCTAAATCCTGCGTCCTGGATTAAAATTTAGGAGGACAAACCTTCATAGGGCATTGCTGTGTGTAGCTGGGCTGGGGCCTGTGTTCTGCATCATTCCCTCTGGGAATGTGGTCTAGAAAGTCAGCTGGGGGGACCTAGGACATCTCAGCCCTCAAATGGGTTTTTTTTTGGTGCTACTTCTGTGAGGATAGAGCTCTCCTGGTTGGAATTACTGCTCATCTGCTCGTTCTTCACTTCCATGCATCTTTCTCTCCCCATCCCTTAACACCCTCTCCCACTGAACTGGGATTCAGTGGGACTCTGGAAGTGGTAACTCTGGGCTTACGTGGATGAAATCATTTTGTTGTAACTTTTTGTGTGCGGAGGGCAGAAGCCTGAATTAAAATCCTGTTTCATTCCACAGGAGTGAACAGGAAAAATTGTTGTGCCGTTGCCAGCATTTGATACTGTCATTGAATTATAAAGGGAGGAGAGTCTTGGCTTTGATTTCCCTATCTCTGAGCCTTGCCAGACATGGCAGATAACCTCTGGGCACGCTTTGAGAAAGCTCTTTGAGATTACAAAGGTTTGTCTCAGACTTTAGGAGACAGGGTAGGTTGTTACACGAGTCTCTTGTCCCTGCAGCAGGCAATGAGATCCCAAGACATGTAATAAGATAAATAAGGAGGTCTTAGCTCCTCTGGATGTCAGCTCACTTCACAAGCAGCCGTTTTGCACTGGACTGGTGCCCTGTTCTCTCTGTCAGCAGCAGCACAAGCTGCCAGGATTTTCTCCTTGGCTGATAGAAGGCACCAGGGCTGGGCTCTGGCCTCTCTCAGGGCACCAAAATGCCAGAGGCAGCTCAGTTTATTCTTCTGGGAAGCTGTGGGTCAGAGATTTCTCTAGGCAGTGAGGCTCACCTCGTGGTGGAGAAGGGGACCAAGTCTTTATTTGCCAGTCTTGGCTTGGTTTTGGTTTGAGTTTAAGAGTCAGGGCTCACCTGCTCTGCCCCCCTCACCTCTCCTGAGCCCCCAGGTAGGTCCCAGCTCTCACTACACCATGTTTCCCTTCACCAGCAATGAAAGCCCAGAAGCTGTGGTGCTTCTACCACAGCCCTGCCCCAGGCCAGCAAGGAGGGGGAGGTCACACAAACCCCTCCTGCACAGCCACATCCAAAATGGGACAAAACATCCTCAGCACTAGATATTCCAGTGTTTTACAGCACACAGAGCCAGCATGGGCCTGGGCTGAGCTCCTGCATGGTCTGACTGGCTGCTGTTGGGCTCTGCTCAGCCAGCCAAATGACTGGTGACATCCTTGGGTTGTGGATAACAGAAGGAGAAGGGAGACCGAGCCCTGTCTGATATGGCTCTGGACAAAGAAGTTTTGAACCAGCTTGTGAAAGCTGAGGAGCTGAGAAATCATTAGAAGGAGAAGACATTCCATTCTCTGAATGCATTCATTGGCTGTGGGCAAGGTGATGGGGAATGAGTTGCTACTGCTACTGAAGATCTTGGAAGATCCTGATCCTGAGGGACTATGAAAGAACATAACTGGGGAAAATTATAGTCCTGCTCACATTGATCCAGCCTCTTCCCCAATGGGTAAGGTCCAGATGGAGCTGTGGAGCTCATTCACGAGAAGAAACAGAGAATTTCAGAGCTCCTGGGATGTCCACAGGGAAATGAGGTAAGAGACAGAAGCCAAGTGTCTCTAAGGAAAAGGATATCACACACCCTGGGATCTTAGCATCCAGTCCATAGTTGCTCCAGAGGACTTGGGCTGTTGTACAAAGTGCTCCCACATGTCCTCTTGTCACAGCTGGAAGGGGCACAGGCACTTTCTGGATGGAGCTGCATCCTTGGATGGTAGATACAAGTCCTCCACCATCCATCTTCTTTCCACAGTGCCAGGTCCCACCCTGCTGTAGAATGAGAATATAGAGAGGGTGACTGAGTTAGGAAAGGATGGTGGAGGTGACTTTGTGGTTTACAGCTCCTGAGGGTGCAGGGGTGACAGGTACCAGCCACATGTCTGGAGGCTGCAGACATAGTTGGTGACTGTCAGGAGAAAGGGATGAGGCTCTGAAATGGGATGAGAACCATCCAAATGCCACTTTCTCTGGAAGAACTCTGTAGGATCACAGTACAAATGCTGGCAAATCAACCCTTCAACCACTGAAGCCCCCGTGGCAGCTCAGACCTGCTCCTGGAAAGGGGTCAATGTCTAGAGGGAGAAGCTGCATTTGAGCTCAGCACACAAAAGGTGCCCACACCTTTGGAATCTGGGTGTTCCTAAGGGCTTGAAGAGGGGGAAGGAAGGGGTGGGGGTGGGGGGGAAGAATCCTGACCTGTGCTCACAGCCCCTGCCCTTCTGCCTGCAGCGCCTGGTGCGGATGAACATGCCCATCTCACCTGAAGATTTAACTGTCCACTTCACATCCACGCTGATGGCCTTGATCCGAACTGCCCTGGAAATCAAACTGGCCTCAGGTGAGAGGGAGGAGATGGCTGGCACCAGGATGCCCAGAGAGATGGTGGCTGCCCCATCCCTGGCGCCATCCCGGGGGAGGTTGGCCAGGGCTCTGAATATCCCAGCTGGGAGCTCTGGGAGGAGAAGCCCCGTGTGTGTGCTTCTTGCTGTATAACAGGATAAAGAGTTTCCACATTTAACTACTCCAGAAGGAGGGAAAACCTGCTCAGGGGGCCAGAGCATCTCTGGGCAAAAGCTGAGAGCCCTGGGGCTGTTCAGCTGGAGCAGAGCAGCTTGAGAGGGGAGCTGATCAATGCTGAGCAAGAGATAAATGGCCCCGGGGGCAAGAGGATGGGGCCAGACTCTTGTCAGGGATGCCCAGTGACAGGACAAGGGGCACCAACTGGAACCCAGGAGGTTCCATCTGAAAAGAAGGAGAAAGTTCTTTGGCGTAAAGATGTCAGAGCCTGGCCCAGGCTGTCCAGAGAGGTTGTGGAGTCTCCTTCTCTGGAGAGATTCCAAACCCTCCTGGACACTGCACTGCTGGGCCCCCTGCTCTGGGTGACCCTGCTGGAGCAGGGGGTGGCACCAGATCATCTCCAGAGGTCCCTTCCAAACCTCCACCAAACTGGGATCCTGTGATCTCTCTGATCATTGTCTGCTTGCTGCAGAGCAGTGACTCCAATTGCCATGATGCATTCTGCCCCGAGATAGAATTTAATTATTTAAGTGTTTAATCAGGCATTTACTTGACTTCCCAATTAAGCACTGCAATGTAATAAAATACATTGGCCTTTTCTCCGGGTCGTTAGGCTATTTAATCAGGCTGGCTGGGGTCAGAAACAAGGCAGGACCAGCCAAAGCTCTTTTATACCTAATTGAAAGGCTAACAGGAGGTAATAATGTTCTTATGAGCAAAGGGCAGGTCAGGGTTAGGATGTTGTGCTTTTCCTAAGTGGCTTTAGGCCAGTGGTTCCACCTCTCTGTATTCATTACCTCCTTCATATGTTGCTTAAACTCATCTTTGATGTTTTGGGGCCCACAGTGCTGTAAGAAAACTTCTTGTGGTCACTGGGGCTTCCCTAGGGAGTGACAGTGAGTATCTGATGCTCATTTCTAAGTATGCTTTTAGGAACGTCTGGGATTTTAGGGGCCAGCACCTCATTTTTAGTAGTAACCTCTAGATAAGGATGCTGAAAGTTTGTATTATTTTAAGAATCTAGTTCCCTGTCAGCACTGGTAATTCAAACAGCCTTTTCTAATGGAGAAAAGCCTCCCTCCACCCTTTGTTTTTGGCCATATGCTGGGAGGGAACCAGAGAAGAGAGCCCCGCTGATAGCAACTGGATTCTTTCCGAGCTTTATATCTGCTGTGGGTTGTGAGGTTTTGACCTCTTTTGTTGTCATGCGCTTCATTTGAACAGGTTTCCTGTGCTACCTTTAATTGAGTCTTTAGTGGGACTAACAGGCCCTTAATAAACCCTCCCTAATGAGTTTGTGTGGGGGAGTTCAAACCACCGTGTAGCAGAGTACCCTGAGCCTCCTCCCATTACTTTTCTCTTGGAAAGATAATCTCTGTCATTCAAATGAACTCTTTAATTGCCTGTTGCCTGGTGCCCTCATCTGGGAGCTGGGCTGTTGGCTGACAGAGACATTTAATCACTTGCTTCTTGGGTATTGAGACCTCACTTGCTCTGTTGGAATAACACTGCTGGGTTTTACCTCGTGCTGCAGCTGCTGTTTGGTGCTGCTGGCACAGAGCAGTGTCCTTATGTCTCAACACCAAAAAACTTTGGGAAGAGTTGGTGGTGGAGAGGGATTATAATCCATCGTGGCACGGCTCATGGTCCAGCACCTCAGAGCAGATCCTTTGCATCAGCCCTGGGAGGTGCTGCTGCTGTTTTCTGCTGGCACTGCCCAGCAGCCCCCCAGGAGAGGTTAGGTAGAGTCTGAGCTTCAGCTGAAACCCCAGGTAAGGGCAGAGGGTGGGTGGGTTGAGGGGATGATGGTCCTGCTGGTTTCACACACTCCTGTCCCAGAGGAGGTCACCAGCTCCCTCTGCCACAGCTCGTGCTGGCTCGGTGCTCCCAAGAAATGGGAGTTGAGGAGGTGCCTTCTCCTGGGCTTGCTGTGCAAACAGTGGTAGGAGCTGACAGGACATGGACTGGTTCCTCACCTGCCCCTTTCTCTCCCCTCCCTGTCTGCAGGGGGTGTTAAACAGCACCAGTGTGATGCTGAGTTGAGGAAGGAGATCTCACTCGTTTGGCCCAATCTGTCCCAGAAGACTCTGGATTTGCTGGTGCCTCCTCACAAACGTAAGTGGTTCCTGCTGAGGGGCCTGGGGCAGCCCTGTGCCCAGGGAAGGCTGAGAGCCCTGGGGCTGTGTCAGAAGACTGAGAGGGGAGCTGATCAGTGCTGAGCAAGAACTAAAGGGCACCCAGAGGACAAGAGGATGGGGCCAGACTCTTGTCAGGGGTACCCAGTGACAGGACAAGGGGCACTGGGCACCAACTAGAACCCAGGAGGTCCTATCTGAGCAGGAGGAGAAATTTTTTTGGTGTGAGAGTGTCAGAGCCTGTCCCAGGCTGCCCAGAGAGGTTGTGGAGTCTCCTTCTCTGGAGAGATTCCACTCCCTCCTGGACACTGTGATGCTGGGTCCCCTGCTCTGGGTGACCCTGCTGGAGCAGGGGGTGGCACCAGATGATCTCCAGAGGTCCCTTCCAACTCCTTCCATGCTGGGATTCTGTGGTCAACAAGAAGCCAGCCCATCCCCATCATTTAAGAAGCCCAGATGAGGTTTCTCCCCCCTTGCCTGCTCTGCCCCAACCCAAAGGAGGTGCACAGTCATCTAGAGGACACAGCAAAGAAACTGAGCACAGTTCAGCTTCTAGTATCTTCTCTGCAGGGGTCACAGCTGGCACCTCCATGCTGTGGTCACATCAAGAGCAGGGAAGCTCAGGTCACACCCAGACCTGGAAGGACCTGTGTGGCCTCTCCCTGAGCTTCTTCAGAGCTTTGTCTTCCTCCAGCCTGTGCTGTACAGGATGGGATAGAAATTACTACGCTCTGGAAAACCAGGAGAAGAAAATGAAAGTTTCCTGGATCTTAGAGAATCAGAAGGGAGGAATTTTGTGGGCTAAAGGCTTTTGTGTTGCTTGCCCTGGGTGAATGTGCTGAGAAAATGGAAAGTTTGGTGTTATCTGCACTGGCCCAGACAAGGGCTCTGGGTTCCTGATTAATGACAAGCAGTGCAGAGCAATAAAGGCATTGTTAATTAAGAAAAGAGAAGGAGCTCCAGAGTTGTAAATCAGTGAGTAGTGGTTGCTTAAGTCTTTTCCTCTCCTGGTGCCCATCTATCTGCTGCTTTCCCTCCTTGCTTCTACAGCCAGTGCTGGGCAAGCAAGGGCTGTGAGGGTGAAAAAAAAGACATCTGGAAAACCGAAATACTCTTTAAATGGATATTAGCCCATTATGCCCTGGTTGCCTATAATTCAAAGAAATAGGAATAGGGTTTCTGTGTTGATAAAAAGCTGGCTGTGGGTCTGGGATTAATTTAGCAGTTCTTCTGCTGGCAGCTCTTGCAGGGCCTCAGAGTTTTCCTGCCTGTGGGGTTTTTTTTTGGTTTCTTCTCCACGGTCTGTGGCTGTTTGCCAGAGGGAGCTGGAGACAGGGGCCATCCTCCTCCAATGTGAAAGGCAGCAACAGGCAACAACCTGAAGAAGTCTGTGTTAACCTTTTTCTTGGAGGTTTCTTCCTTTCCCCCCACTTCTCCGTGGCTGTTTTGCTTCATTTTAATGTCACCTCATTTTTCTCCTTTTTTTTTTAAATGCCTTTTTGTTGCTATTATTGATTTGGTTTTGTCCTGCTCTAGCAGGGGGGGTTGGACTCAGTCTTCAGAGGTCCCTTCCAGCCTCTGTGTGGTTCTGTGATTTCTTGTGCTCCTTGGCTTATTCTTCTCTTCTCCTGATCCTTTCTCATTCCTGACTTGAATGTCTCTGCTGTGCTGTCACCATCCTGGGCCAGCTGATGAGATGACCGTGGGGAAGGTCTACGCAGCACTGATGATATTTGACTTCTACAAGCAGAACAAGAACAGCAGGGAACAAGTCCACCAGCCCTCCGGGGGCCTGTGCCAGGTATTTGGACAAAAGATCCTCTCCTCCCTCTCAGGCAGCCTCTTCTCCAGCCTTGGGCAGCTCCCATGAGAGTCACCAGCAGGTTTCACCTGGAAAGTCTGGATGCTGCTCTAGGCAGGATTAGGAAATGCTGTCTCAGAAATGGGGACATCTCCTGAAAGTCTTTCTCTCTCTCCGAAAAAAAAAGAGTAAATAAGTTAAATTGTGCAATTGCCTTTTCCAGTAGATCTGGAAAGAGCTTTTCCAGTGACATTTGGCACTTTTATTTTCAGAAGTGGCCTGGGACTGGGGAACACCAAATGATCTCTTTAAAGAATTATTGAAAGCTGATGATAGTTTGTCTATAAAGTATTTAAGTTGCTTTTGAAAATATAAATTATTCAAAATCACTTTGGCTTCAATAGATTTGAAGATTTTTACAATTCCTTAAACATATTTCCACAAATCTGGCTTGGGATTGAAATCTCAGTGTTTCCTGATAGGACCAATACCAATAGAGGGTCAGTCTCTTCTCCCGAGGAACAGGTAACAGCACAAGAGGAACCAGCCTCAAGTTGCCCCAGGGGAGGTTGAGGTTGGATCTGAGGAATAATTTCTCCCCCTCCAGGGCTGTCCCAGGGTGCCCAGGGCAGGGGTGGAGTCCCTGTGACCCCTGGAGGGGTTTCCAAGCTGTGGAGCTGTGGTGCTGAGGGCCAGGGGTCAGTGGTGCCCTGGCAGTGCTGGGTTCATGGTTGGACTTGATGATCATAAAGATCTCTTCCACCCAGAATGATTTGATGATTCTGTTGATTTCAGGATGATCATCCAGCCAATCTCTGTCTCACAGAAGGGAGGCTACAGCCCACCTGATGTCACCAGGAGCCACCTGAATTGCACAGCCCCTTTGCTGCACTCTGGTGACCAGGAGAATGCTTTGTTAGACTGCAGCACCATTTTGATTATGCAAAGCTGAGGGCAACCAGTGCCCTTCAGAGCCCCTCTCAGCTATGGGAAGGCTGGAGGCTGCTTTCTGCTGGGCTGGTCTCTCACAATGACAAAGTGGGACTCTGAACTAGGAGAAGCAGGGAGCCCATTCTCTCTGACAGCTCTGTCTCTGACACCCTTTCCCTGTGCTTTGCAGCCTGGACCAGTGTCACTCTTCCATCCCCTGAAGGCCACTCTGGAGCAAACCCAGCCCACGTTCAGCAATGCCAAGGCCTTCCTTCGCCAGAAAAGCTCAGCCTCACTCAACAATGGGGGAGCCCTGTGAGTACCCAGCACCTGCCCAGCAAAGCTGGGACATGGAGAAGGGGTACCCTGGGTGGATAAATCCACCCCCACCACTGCTGCTCTTGTTGCTCTGGAGATGGGGCAGCACAGCTGGTGGCACCAAGACCAGCAACAATTTCATGCCATAGCTGGGGCAGTTTCCCACAGCTGGTGGCACCAAGACCAGCAATAATTTCATGCCATAGCTGGGGCAGTTTCCCACAGCTGGTGGCACCAAGACCAGCAATAATTTCGTGCCATAGCTGGGGCAGTTCCCCACAGCTGGTGGCACCAAAACCAGCAGTTCTATCACACCATAGGTGAGATAGTTTCCTACCAGAAGCTATCAAAATGCCTCCCTGTAGCTCTGCTTCCCCCTGCTGCCTCAGGTGCAGTTGTCCATGCCATGGTAGTGTTGGCTTCTCCTGAGTTGGAAGTTTTCATCACATTTTCCTCTGAATCTTAATTAGAAAGCTTTCCACAGGGGGTAGTAGTGAGTTTGCTTACAGGAATTTGGGATCATTGCAGAACCAACTAACCCTGACCCACCAACCACCACTGCAATGAGATCTTGGGAGTCAGAATATTCTTGGGGACAAGGTCATGCCTCGAGCTCGTGATGCTTGGGAACAGCAAGAGACTTAAGACTTTCCAGGGCAGAATCTTTGGGCAAAATAATACCTCCACAGGGAGCTTAGCAAAGAGTTACAATAACAGTGAATCCTCTCTATTTCCTGCTCTTCTCCAGGTGACTTTCTCTGGGTTTTTTTTAGCAAGAAACATGTTAAGTCTCAATGTCCCAAATAACCTCAATTGGGAAACCAACATCAGCTCACCAGTGAAACCCAGGAGCACCTGTACCACTGCACATTCAATGTGCTTTAGCATGGCCACAGATGTGCTTCACCAACATCTAAATTTGCCTGAACTTCAAAATTCTTTATTCTTTACCAGAACTTAAGCTGCAGGAGTTGATTTCCTTGGTTACTAAAAAAAAATAAATAAATGTGGTGGCTGGTTTGATTTTCTTGTTGCTCCTGGGATCTTCAGGTTGTATAGGAAGTGGGTCTGGCAAAAGCCCAGGGACCTTGCAGCTTCACCAGCATCTGTGCCCACCCTGCAACTGGCTTCACAAGTGACACCTCAAAGGGTATCTGAGGGGTTTCCCTTCATCACATAAGGTCAGCAAAATCTCTTTGTAAAAGAGTTTCTCTTTTCTCCTCTTTTCCTTCTGACAGGCCAGCCCCAGAGGGTGGGATCAAAGAGTCCAGTTCTTGGGGAACCCAACGCACCCAGGATGTGTTTTATGAAACCAGGACACCAGCTTTTGAACGAGGCCACTCAGAAGAAATCCCAATAGAACGGGTGAGCAAACAGGGTGAAGATGTGAAGACAGGGTGAGATGCAGTAGTCAGTAGATCTGTCCCTTGAGAGAAGCACTGTTCTGTCTCTTACAACTCCCACTTTGCATGAACATTATGGAGAAAACCCAGCCCTGGTACCTTCTACATTCCAATAGCTGCACACGTGGACATGCTTTTCTTGGGATTGTGTGTCTGCTGCAGTAGGTCCTTAGGGTTATCACTTCCTAGTTGTCCAGTTGTCCCAGTCCCATTGTCATCAGTGTACAAACTCAGCTGAGAGGTTTCACAGGTCACAGTTGGGGCTCATTGCCATGGTTGGTGGAAGAGCTTGGCTCACTGCTCTCCTTGCTGAAGACAGCACTGTAGCTAGAGGTGCTCCAGAGCTCTTAGTTTACTGTCTCATACTAGAATCTCCTCAAAGTTACATCAAACTTAGCAGAAGTCTGCTCAGATGATGGCTCTAAATGCTGATGTTCATGCTTTTGCTACCAAAACCATTTCTTGTTTGATCAGGTGGTAGAAATGAGGGAAATCAGCCCCACAGTTGCCAACGGAGAGCACCAACCAGGCCTGGAGAGCCAGGGGAGGGCAGCTTCCATGCCACGCCTGGCAGCTGAAACTCAGGTGAGCAAGGGAGACTTTACTGGTGGTGGGAGACTGAGAGTGGGTGAGGAATTCAGTATCTTCTCTCCATTTGCCTTGTTGTTGGAAGTTGCTTGTGGATATTTGTTTTAAAAGATGCTTGAACCCGGGGACAGGCAGGCAGACTTTGTGCTTGGGTGGCAGGAATTTATGTGTAGGCACAACACTGTCCCCAGTTTTACCCATCCCTGGTTGCAGCAAAAAGCAACCCAGAAAATCCCTCTGGGTAGCTAGAAGTTGGCTACCTGCCCGAGAGTGTCTGTTCTGCTTAACTGGGGATAATCCTGTTTGCCAGTCTTTCTTCCTGGAAGGCATCTTTCCCACTGATAGTGTTGTGCCATCTACCCAACAAGACAGGGAAGTCCCATTCTTGTGCCCCAGGAGATGTGCTCTGATTCTCTTGGGTGGTTGTAGTAGGTGGAGGAGATACCAGGGAGCCTGTGATCATGAGGCTGCATTGAGACACTCTGTGTCTTCCCTAGGTTGGTTTTTTTTTTTCTCTTCCCACAGTATTTGGCACATACTGTGCTGTGGCTTTGGTCAGAGAAATGTTGTTTGAAGATTTCCATTCTTTCACTTCATGTAAAGAAATCTCATCACTAGGGTTGACTTTTACAGCAGCTTCCAGATGCTACTTAGTCTTTTCCAGATCATTTCTGGCCATTTCACATGTTTGTTGCTAGCTTATTGTCCCAGATGCTCTTCAGCCTCCATCCTACCTCCTGTGTGTCAGAACATCTCACTGCTCACAGTGATGTGTCTCTCATTCAAAGGGCCTGATTCATACACCCAGGAGTGAGCAGCCCGTGGCTTCCCACTGGTTCCATTGATAGCACAAGAGGAATTGGCCTTAAGTTGCCCCAGGGGAGGTTGAGGTTGGAACTGAGGAATAATTTCTTCCCCTCCAGGGTTGTCCAGGTCTGTCCCAGGCTGCCTAGGACAGGGGTGGATTCCCCATGATCCCTGGAGGGGTTTCCAGGCTGTGGAGCTGTGGTGCTGAGGGCCAGGGGTCAGTGGTGCCCTGGCAGTGCTGGGTTCATGGTTGGACTTGATGATCATAAAGGTCTCTTCCAACCAGTGCTGATTCCCTGTGGGCTATTCCCATTGCTCTCATGGGCAGCAGATCAGGGAGGACATGCTGCGCCCTAAACTAAAGGCCTGTGTCTTCCTACACAGCAGTAGCTCCAACAGCCACAGTCCTTGCACCAGCTCTAGCTACACGTCATCAGCTGGCCCACCTCCCACTGCCTGCAGAAACTGCAGCCTTTGTAGGAGAGCTGGGATTCTCTGCCTTATCAGCACTGCTACTCAACAGCCTTAATAAAAGACACCAACCCCTAAGCAAAGCCCCCACTCCCTCCATTCCCCCTTCCCAGAACAAAGTTGTCCTTTATTCTAGACCACGGGTCGCATCGTTCCTCCCGAGGTGGGGCAGTTGGCAGCAGCAGCTCCAGCACCATGAGCCCTGCCTTGGGAAAATCAGGCTTGAGGAAGCTCTGAGCAACCTGCTCCAGTTGCAGATGTCCCTGCTCCCTGCAGGAGGGTTGGACTCGATGGCCTTTGCAGGTGCCTCCCAATCCAGGGCATTCTGAGTCTCTGAAACTCCTCCCTGCTGCAGTCAGAGATTTGCTGGAGTGTGGTGGGTGTTCATGGAATCATCGGGTCATTTTGGTTGGAAAAGACCTTGAAGATCATCAAGTCCAGCCAGGATTGTTCCCCAGGCCAGAGCCCTTTGTCTAAGCTGCCTCACCTCCTTATGAATCAGGCCCATAATACCTGAGTGGATCTTGCTGCATTTACTAATACAATGTTTTGGTGGTTGTAGCTTCAGCTGAATTAACTGATGTACTCTCTGTGTGTCTCCCCCCTCCACACCCCACCCCCTCCCCCTCCCGTGCTGCTTC
>JANHGL010010925.1:12873-37096 GCA_024611195.1 Ceyx melanurus | reverse complement strand
TCTCTTGACCTACTGGCCACACTTCTCTTAATGCATCCCAGGATGCCATTGGCCTTCTTGGCCACAAGGGCACATTGGTCCTTTGTAAGGAGGAAAGTTATGAGCAAGCCTGAAGAAATGTCAGAGATTAAAGAATTTTTAATTTATTTTTTTTTTTAATACTGCAACATTTAAGAATATCCCTGAAACAGCATTTGCACTTCTTTTTTTGCTTCATAAGAAACATTCAACAGCTCTAACTCATTTTGCTGGTTTTGCTGGGCCTAAGGAAGGAGTCAGGTGTTTGATGAAGACTGAGGCAGTTAGCTAAAAATACAAGCCTTGCTCTCCACAAGAATGACAATTTCATGCAAATGTCACAACAAAAATCTTAAAATCATCTGAGGATGATTTCCTCATTTGCATTGTTTCCTCAAGGTACAGTAACAAAAATGCTATTCAACTCTAAAATAACATATTTGGTCTCCTTGATATTTTCTCTTCAAAGGTTTTGGGTCGGAGTAAACTCTTGAGAAATGACTCAAGATTCCCTCTGAAACTAATTAGATTAAGCAGCAGGTACCCATTCCATAGTCTAAAAAAAAGAATATAGAAATCACAGGGAATTCACTGCTCCTGGGGTTAATGAATGCATTCTGTCACTTTTGCAGTGGTAAAGAAGGGGTAACATTGCTGACCAAATATATTTAAATTTATACGAGGGTTTATGTTTTAAGTGTTGGTAGCCCTTTCAGCACAAATTGTGGTGTTGAATAAGGGCTCTAGGTTATTCTGCAATATTGGAAGTGTAACTGCATGAAAATTGGTAAGCTAAATTTTAAAAACTCTGAAGCTTACATTACATTTTAATCAACTTAACAATAAAATATATGTTGCATTTGCAAGACATTGATTATCTTTAGCAGCAAAAGCAGGTAAAAATCTTGTTGCTTACTTTTCTGAATTATTAATATTAAAAAAACACTTAGTCTAATTCTATAGTTAATGAGGTGGTTGCTTACACAAATGCAAAGAAGCACAAAGTAAGTTTTGATGACTAAGGTATTGAGAAATTAGAAAAACAAGGTGGCTGAGGCAAAACAGTCAGTCCTAGCAGTATAGATAGATACCACAAGAATAGAACAATAAAATCAGTGTATTAGTCTTAATTTGTGAAAGTAACTGGCTTATAGAATCACTGTAACACAGAAAATCCTCTTTAAAAACATGCTCTTTTCCACATCCCATTAAATTAACTTCTGTTCATGGTAATTCTTATGTTTAAAACATTTCCTTAGACCCACAGGAGAGCAAAATCCAATCAACCTGGAAGAAGGTTGTAAATGTCCTGACAGCATTAGCCATTGATTCAAAAACATTTGTTTTCTGATAAGCTCACCAAAATTTGGCTTTTTGAAGAACACTCATAAGAAATTTCTCCTCTGGATTGAAACCAACAGGTTAGAGTCAAAGATTCAGATTCTTCTCTTGCCCGCATATGGAACAGAAGCAGCGTAACAAATGGTCAGGATGTAGTGCTATCTAACCAGATGAATATTAAAAAAGCTTAGACAGCATTTCATAAATTACACAAGCACGTTGGAATCAATGTCAGAGAAAACAATTTTGAGCACATGAAGTAGGATATTTTTAGAGACACTAATATGCATGTTTAAATTTAATTCTTGATAAATAACTAGCTACTAACTCTGGTGTAAGAACATTTTTGTCAGGTGTGATAATTCATGGATTATTTTCATTAAAAAGGAAGACAATATAAATGACATGGAGGATAGCAGGGCAATAATAACAGAGTAAATTATTTTCCCAAACAACATCAGAGCAGGAAGATGCTCAAGACTGTTAAAAAAATCAACAGTAAGCACTTCCAGCACTAAGAATCACTGTGGGCAAGGAAGACTTTTGCATCTGTCTTCAAAATATTTTCCTGCTCCAGTTTTGTCATTGAGGCTGTTAACTCTCATACTACCACACTTGTGTATCTTGACAGATGGGTTATTTCTCTGTTAGAACTGATTGATAAGGAGACTGCACCCTGCTTCTCAGTACCACCCACCATATTATTCTTCAAGAAATAAGACTTTAAATGACCTAAAATGTTTTGTCTTAAAACAAACATTCCTGTGCTCTATTTACTGAAATACTCTTTTATCATATAACTACACTTAATTAAAATCTGTCAAACAATTAAAGATCTTGTTCATGCCACAATTCTGCCTTAAATACCCTTTCAAATAACTTTCAGACAAAGCTCTCTTTGTCCCTCTTTCTCCCTAATTGTAGCAGAGATCCAACAACAAATTATTAAATTCTTTACTCATCAGTGTAAACTGTTTGCAGAACCAAGTCCAGCATAGTATTATTTTGTCTTGCTAAGGAGCTGACAGTCTTTACACAAGTAAGGAAAAACATAAATAAAGCAGCTAATAGTCTGCAATACTAAATTCTGGATGCTCTTTATGCTCTTAAGTATTTTCTTGCCTCCTGCAAATTCAATCTGCAATGGGAATTAACATTACCAGGAATGCTACAACTAGCAAAACAACTCCCCTTTCTCTGCAAGTGTAAAATCACTGCTTTTTTGTTTGTTTGTTTGCATAGAGATGCTAATAGAAGTTGAAAAGTTCTCTCAGGTTATTTTTTTTTTTTTTAAAAAACAACCCCCCCAACAATGTCCAAACCCCCCTTTTTCTCCCTTTTTTACTTCCACCACCCTGGCAAAAATCCCCACCTCTCTTTCAGAGAAATGAGCATGCCTTGTTACATGCTGCTCTGTAACTACAGGAGCAAATCGATAGCAGCTGAATGCCATCTGCTTCGGGCAGCAGAACAGCACCAAAAGTGTGAGCAATGCATCTTCCCTTATTGAAAGGTTATTTTATGCAAGTAAACAATTCATCGTCTTCTTGCACGCTTGATGCTCATTTACCACTTTTGATCAATAAAATATGCAAAACAACAAAAAAATTGAATCCTAAGAGCAGTTCTGATGCCAGTGTGATAGTTAATCAATACCAGGTCTCTGTTCAGTAAGGCAAGCAGTAGGGTAACTCCTTTATTGTATGAACCCAGGATAAAGTGTGAAAATGTGTCTTGTTGCCTCTAAAATCTAGTGAGAGAGTGAGAGTACAACTTTTAGGTTGCAAATGAAAAAAGGGAGAAATAAATAGGAAGCTCCACTTTAATTGTAGTTTCCCTCCTCACTATGCAAATAGTACTTGCATCATCTTGCCTCGTAATTTGTTGCAAAGAATCTGTTGCTGTTATGCTGTTGATAGAGCTATACCATCATTAGCACAGATATTTGATTAAACTGTAGCCACTGCAAGACATACTTAAGACAGCAACCTGCTCTGTCACATTCTGAAGCTGCTCTACCTTATTAAGTCTTGGTTTTCAATGTATTTATGTTTCAGGTGAACTCAGTTTTTCTGTTAAAAACAAACTGCTATGGGAATTTCTATTGCACAGTGTTTCTTTTAGTCAGACCACAAACTGCCTTATTACATTAAGCCTCCTGACAATTGATTCAAGTAGAATACCTCTCTCCCAACAAAGAAAACTACATCATTTTTACAGACACTGCAGAAGAAACCCTCCAATTTAAAGTTTCCTAATATAACACAAAATACTTGAAATAACAACTGCTACTCAAAAAGGCTCTCTCCTCTACTGAGCCATATATCCTAATATTAAAAACTAGTTTCACTAATCTCTTGTTTGAACAGCAGTTTTGCCAATTATATCACGAAGATTAGGCTGCCAATTTAGATGTACACCGTATGTTCTCATCTGTACTTAATGCTGCATTTCCTTTGCTATTCTTTTCTTGTACCTAGAAACACAGTTATTTTGGTATGTAGCTTTTACTAGCTTTTGGTTATTCAAACTGGATGAAAATAACTTCTGTAAAATAATACATTATGTGGGGTATCCACTTAAGAGAACTATCAAGTACAAGACTTAAAAAACAAAACAAACAAGCCAAAGCCCACCAAACATTTTTTTTTCTCTATATTTACAATGCAAAGACACTTCCCAATGTACTGATTGTGGAGTTTCTGGAGTTCCAGAAAAGTTTTATCGGAAGTGAAACCAAGCGATACTGACTAGAAAATAATTTCATGATCAGATTAGAAACAAACACTAACTTGTCATCAAAAAGCAGCACTTATACACAAGAGAGAAAGAAAATCTCTTGTTCATTGTTCAATTCTCATAATTCTTACAAAAACAAGACAACTGGAAGAACATACCTATAAATCAACTTGTACAGATTTTGAAAGGTATTTGCTGGTGATTAAAAAAGCACAGATTTTCACATGTGAAAAATGTCCTTCTGACCAAGGAAAAATAAAATTCAATGTAAGATTTTTGGGCTTTGGTTTTATTTAAATCTGTGATTTAGAGGCAGATTTGTAAGCAAGAGTTCAAAATTTTTCTGTTATAACCTTATAAGACCCCAAATATTTATAACAGGCAGCTGTCTCTTCTACATAACGAAGCTTGCTTGGATCAAACTCCTTTCTGCACGTCATCTTCAGAAAAGCTTATGAGTTTACATGAACTCCAATCCATTGTTGGATCACATTTATAGAACAACAATTTTGATCAAATTAATAATACAGAACATAGTAGTGAAAGTGCAGTAGCTTTGAGTCAATGACCCAACTAGCAGCAAGGGTATAATTTAAAGTCAGAAATTTCCAGTGCATGCACCGTTAGCCACAGTGAACCTGTTACTGCTCTAAAGGGAATTGTTTGCCTCTTATTAGATTTTCTACAGCACAGCCATAAGTGATAAATGTACTGCTGTACTCACTGTCAAGTTAATCAATGCTGCCAAAGTTTTGTTGACCTAACAGTAATCCATAAAGTGAGCGGCATTTTCTCTATCCCTATGACATCTTGGTCCTCAGTGGGGATACAAATCTTACAACAGCTTCTTAAAAAAAAATGAAAAAGCAAAGCAAAGCAAAGCAAAGCGGGGGAAAAAGATATTTTCAAAATTCTGTCTTTAAATTAGCAGACTGTGAGAATTCCTTGCCTCTCTGACAAATTGCTTAAAAATGAAGGCCACAGAATGGGTTTAGTCTGATGGTTAAAATACTAGCAGATGGATAGCTTCACAGAAGATAAAGCCTTGACTACTAAAAAGAAGGTAAAATCAGATTCAGGAGTCTTCCAAGGAAACTGTTATGAACAAAATTTACTTGTGACTATGGATCAGTGCACTGGTTCTAAAAGAGCACTGGGATGCAATTCTGAAGACACTAATGTGAAAACAATAATAAAAAATCATCACCAGTAAAACTTGTCTATTGCTGCATCTGGCTGTGATTCACACTCCGTGAGAGGTATCACCACCAAAAAAGAAGAAAAAGTCAGGAAGGAATCCCTGGTAGAACGAGCTGCTCTATAAACAAAGTGCTGCCATGCTCTCACAAGCAATTATAGACATATGAAATATGAATTGCTATTGATTTTTCTTCTAGAGGTCACTCTGCTCCATGTTTTACGCACTCTAGGCATTTATTTGGGTGGCAAACTGACAAGTTTTTACAGAATTAACAGAGCAATGTAATCCTTGCTCAATTGCAGGTACTTCATTATATTTCAGTTCCTTGACACTTGTCCCTCCCAAAACTCACTAGCAAGGGAGTCCTTGGTAAAGGTGAGGAATAAGGCAATTACTTGTGAACAGACACTATCCTAACTTGGTACTAAATGCTTATTTACTTCTTATGTGCTGATGGTAGACAAGCAGCACCAGTCAGGGGCTGCATTTATCACAGCATAACAATTCTGTAGATAATATTTTGACTTAGCTAAAACTCTCCACATCCTTATTATTGAAAGAAAGATGACTTCCCTAGAAAGAATAAACAAGACAAAGTCAGACCCCTAACAGAAGCAATAGTCATCTGGATTTATGTAAAAAAATTCCATACCATTAATATACTGCAACAATGCCACACTACTCTTTATAAATCTCATGGTTTTGATGTTATCTTCATACTTAGCATTTGCTTGAGTGTCTTAGTCAGCAACTGGACAGCTACATAGTTTGGCCAGTGATGTCCACAAATGAGGATGAAACTAAGAATCATGAATTGCTGAATCATATATTCTAGTTCTTTTAGACAGCAACCTTCTTTACTTCTATTATTCATTTTTTGGCATAAATATTTGGTCTCCAGGTTTACCATACAGGAAGAATTTGCAAAAATGCTGTGTTGCATCCTTTGTTCCCAGAGGCTCTTCTGTTCCTGAAGGCTCTTGTTTACCCTAGTCTTTACCCAAGTAAGTCTTGGCATCTGAAGGTAAGGTTAAAATACTATTTTCAGTCATATTTCTTGTTGCCTCAATGAAAGGAAAGAATGGTACTATAATGCTGTGGCATGGACAACTTAATCAGACTCTAGAATCCATGAAAGCAATTAAAAGAGAGTATGCCATCAGTGCAAGTACATCTGGAGTAGTGCCCTGAAATCAAAGTGGATGTAAGAAGTGTTCAGAAAGGATTTATAGTAGAACTGAAGTATTCAAAAACCTTTAAATTCTCTGTTGACTGGATAGAGAGGTGACCTTCAACACATGATCATCAGGAGACAACACCATGACTGATAAATAAATTGAACAAACCAGTTGAGGGGATAAAACTAAATTTCAGGGAAGAAAACCCCCAAAACTACAAAACTAGTCAAACCAAGAAAAAGTGGGAACATAAGAAGTTGAAACAGTATGCTACAGATACAGAAATGATACCATGGTCGTTGGGATAACATAGAGATATAAAAATGGTGACATGCTGGCTATAACTGGTAAACATAGTAAAGGGAAAATAATTTAGATGTCTCCATCCACTCAGTAACAAGCCCAGCTTCTGCACCTGACTTGTATCCCAGCATCAGCCGATAGCCTGATGGTGCATGTCCCTCTGACATCCTTAGTTAACAACACCAATTTGTAAAATTGGGCAAAAATAATTGACCAAAACAGACCAATTGGGATTACTTGGTGTTCTTTTGGGCCACATTCACTGTCTTTTGAGATACCAAGCCTAGCTCCTAGACCTCTTCACTGAAATGCTGTCTGTACTTTTACATTAATAATACTGTTTTTGAACACCTGCAATGGATCAGATTTATCAAAAACCTCCTGCATCGTAAGAGAACAAATTAATCACAAACCCCACTAACCTTTATTTCCAATACTACCAAAAGACCCCAATATCCTATGGTAACTTACTCTTGCAGTACACGTCCTCATTATTCTGTTCTTTTAAACTGGACAAGGATACATGCTTAAACTTGCTTGAATTTGATTAACTATTAAAAAATCCACCTGTAAAGCAGGTAAGCACTATTGCATACCACATAAACAGAATGTCATTACAAAAAACGCAAAGTACTTCCTCACCCTGAAGTTATACAACTACTACTGTTCAAAACAATCAGCATGTACCCCTGCATGACCTTGACTATGTCCCAAAGCATAGAGAAGCATCTGATGGGATAATGATGAGGCAGCTGCTTAAATGCTGGTGGCTGCAACACGGTTGATTTCAATCCTGTGCACTCTCTGCTTTACCAGTGCATTTGGAACGGTACACAGGGAACATTCTGCACTGAGCCAGGTGTGAAAGCTGGATCTCATGCTGAAAAGTGCGTTTGGAGAACTGGACACCCTGACATCTGGAGAAACTGAGAGAGCTTTCAGTCATCTAATTTACTTGTGATTTCTCAGGGACATTTTCCAGAAGCCAACACCGCAGGGATGCTGATCAGAAAACCATTTTACTCTGAATACAACAGTCATCTCCTAGTGACTTGCCAGCAAAAATATAAAGGAAAATACTGTAAATGACTTGTGTTCAAAGTGCTACATCTGTTGCAAAACATCTGTTACCATCAGCTCATGAGCTGATAAGACACCATACTATCAGAGTTATGAATGCTGTATTTCCCTACTGATGATGATATTCTGGAAATAAAAATAAGACACTCAAAAAAATGGAGGATGAACTCCCCCAGTCAGATACACATAACTGGAATGACATTTTATCAGAATGTTTTATCGGGAAAGTTATCACTGACCTTTTCATTTTCCTAGAATAGACATACCCAGTAGGTTGCAACAGCATAAGAAATAAGATTTTTATCCAACCATTTACAAACTGTAATTCTACAAAAGCAAAAGCAGACTCCAGCCACATCACTGCTGTAAAGGCCAGGGATGCACCACACTAACTGCAGTTCTAAGAGAGAAGGTTTAAAAGCTGTGGCAGCTAGTATATTTGTGCTGTTTACATGAGTGATGCCACAATGCTCAGCAGCTGCAATACAACTTATTTAGCCAGGGTAGTTATCTAAAAACAGGCCCTAAAATTAGTCTGTTTAGTGTCTAACAGACCATACTTATCCTTATCTGCTGCCTTCTTGATGGAGCACATTACTCCAAAGCCTTATATACACAACAAAGATGAGCAATCGAAAAAAACACAGAATAGTTAAGCATTTGGTTTTTTTTTTAACATACTAATAGTTAAAGCCTATAAATTTATTTCAATATCAAGGTGACAAGAGGCTTTCTCCTCATGCTGATGCACTCTTTTTCAAAAGGCAAAAGGCTGGCACTTAAAGGGAGCATCTGGATGGTTTTCCTACAGTTTGTCATTAAAGGAAATATCCATGTGCACAACAATGGTTCGACTATGTTGGTCAATACCATTTGGCATGCACAGACAGCTGGCAGAAAGGAAGAGCCATCAAAAATATCCAGATACATATAATTAGGGACACTCACCTGTAATAAGGAGGATAATAAGGAGGAATCAAAATCCAATATGCTAGGCTTAAGTCTCTACCAAACACAGGGGTTGCTATTTATTTACATAAGCAAACCACAACTAGAGATTACTATGTCTACTAGACAATAAAACCCACAAATACTGTAGTATAAGCAGGACTTTCTCGAGCTTTAAATGAAATTGGAGTAAGTCTTTTGATCAGCTCTGAACTGTTGATTCTGTGACTTTCCCATGTCTGCTATTTCCTGAAGCATGCTAAGGAGCAATATACGTAACAAAAGTATCAAATACAATTTGACATTCCCAAAATAGATGTCCTGAAAAGAAACAGCTTTTAGTGCTTTTGGTGCAAGGAGAAACAAACAGGATAACTACTGTATCACAGATACAAATTTCCTTTATGCTTGGTGGTTACTCTCAACTATTTTTTTGTTGCATCAGAGCTTCTTAATGCTTTACATAAAATTTGCATTCATCGATAACATTGGTTTACTCTGTTATACTGTGCTTTGAACTAACTGCTCTCAATTAATCCGTTCCCCTCTTTGATAGCTTATTTATCAGATTGGGAAAGATAGATTTAATGGTGCTTGCTGGAAACAAGTTCTTTAATTGGAAATACCAGAGTGTTTAGCTAACTTTGTGCTCTAGTAATTAAGGACAATTTGGTAAAGTGTTTTTCCCCTACTATTGTCTCCTTGATTAGATATCCAAAGAAGCAGACAAAACAAATGACAATAACACCTAGCAATATTGGTTAGAATAAAAGCCCAGCAGCCAAATTACTTACTATGAGAAATGTGAACCATCCCCATCAATTCCAATGCTATGTTACATTCATTTTGCTGTATCTTTGCCTCCCAAGGAGGTAAATGGCAAAATTTCTTTCAAAATGCATAGCTCTGTGCCTGCCTGTATACAATTATCCCTTTCCACAAATAAGCCAAATCAACAGAAGAAATTATTTTTCTTGATTAAGCTCCCACATTTCTCTTGGGATGAAACAAAACAAACAATTAATCTTTCCTTATTTGTTCTCAGAAGAACCTGCATCCCTTAAATGTACGATAACCAGGGAACCTGTGGCAGGCAGTCGGCAGCAATTAGGCTTGTGCTGAAAATGAATGGACTAGAGTCAGAATGCCTAATCTGCTGAGAGTTTCTACAGAAGGGCAAGGTTAGACCAGGAAAATTCCCTTGCTGTGGAAATACTGTTAAAAATTACCACTTGACTTCAGCATAATTAACAAGGTTTGGGAATTTATATGAACTGAGTAATTGAAAAGAATTAGCAAGAGATATATACATTAATCTTCACCAGTTACAATGTGCCTAATGAAATTAAAGGTTCTACTAGTTCATGCTTTGTTTCTGCAAACTTTTTCATCTACAGAGTAAAAGTATATTAAAGACAATGATATGAAAAATTGAAAACACATCACAAAACTCAATTTTTATACCAATACTTCTCAGAGGTTTTCTTATGTATAATTCATAGTATTTATCATAAACTCTGTGAAGGTTTCTTATTTTTTTTTAAAGTCAACAGGAAAAATCCACATCAGAATTATTAATTTAGGCATCATTCAATAATGCATATTTCTTTGTAAATATACCTGCACTTAAATTCAAGTCTGTCTCAAGACATTTTACAAACAACAGTTTCAGTAAAATTGGGGTTTTTCCATGTAACTAAATCTGTATTATATTTGGATTACAGAGACAATTATCAGGTGAAAAGACAAATAAAACAGGCAGTAATGTTGTGTGTTCCCCAGTTTTTCATGTGATTTTTGTTGCTTTGTTGTTTGTGTTTTTTTTCTGTGTTGTTTTGTTTTTCCCTTCAGAATGATGTAAACTAAATGATACAAATGATGCTAGATAATAACATTGAAGAGATTTGTCAGGTTAAGTTTATCATTCAAACTTTAATTAATCTTCCTTATGTGTAAGGATTTATATAATGTTGCTTACATGTGTAGTATTATCCTGTATTACTTCTCTCCAGAATCTGTTCTTGATACAAAGCACAGAATGGATTGTATTCAGTTATTCAGCGTATATTCAATATTTCATTTTCTTCCTCTGACATCCAAATGTGGACTGTATTTTATGTACAAATCCAAATGCTGCTCTAAAGAATATATTACTCACTTCAAGAACTGTTTTTCCCCAGCCCTCATGTGAAGTTTATAAATGTATAAAATAGAGTATTAATGATGGATCTTTGGTCACACTAACAGCGTAGACTAAATAATACTATCAGATTGCATAAAGGCAATGATTTGGCAGACCCAGGTCTAAACTATATGCTAATTTAGTGCTGTATACACTACAGAACAACTGTAACAGAAAAGAGTGTATTGCGCTACACATGCAATAATAAAATACAGTTTCACTAGAAAATAAGATTTTTCCTTCATTGGCAATTCCTTAAGTATTAATCCTTCACAGACTAATTTTGAAGAAAAATCCCCGAAGATTTAACATGCCTTGAAAGTGCAATTTAAAACAGCAATAGTCGTTTACACACCAAAACAAACAAACAAACAAACAAAAAATTAGTTTATGTAAAACAACAGATGTGTGAAAAATGCTGTAGTTTCATAAAATAGATAGGGGAAATGAAGTCTTTCAAGACTCCAGTAATAACAGAATAACAGTTCCAGTTCCTTCCTTCCTTCTTCCCCAAAGAAGGACAAGAATGCCTATACGTCAAATGAGGAGTTGCCTTCACGATAAGGAAGGTGACATTTTTTCTCTCATCATGCCTAAATGAAACAACTATCTCACACTCCGTATTGCTCTGGAAGAAACCATGGCTATTACAACAACTAGGCATCAGCAGACTATAAAGACTATAGCAGTGCACCTGCACTCCAGCTTTAATACCCCTAGTTCTTCTTTAACAGGTTGTGATATTTAATAGGTTGTGACATCTTAGGCAAAGTACATCTTAAAACATGTTAAAATATCTCTCAGCTATTCTGAGCATATGCAGATCATGACAGAGAGTATTTCACACTATATAGAAATTGACTATTAGTACAGTTTGATGTTCATTTTCACTTGGGTGACAGTATGTAATACAGTAATATTGTGAAGGGTCTTGAGCACATGTCTTAAGAGTAGCAGCTGAGGGAACTGGGGTTGTTTATCCCGAAGAAAAGGAGGCTCAGGGGAGACCTCACCACTCTCTATGGCCTGAAGGGAGGTTACAGAGAGGTGGGAGGGGCCTGTTTAACCCAGCAACAAACGATAGAATAAGGGGAAATGGATTCAAGCTGCACCAGGGGAGGTTTCACTTGGCTATCAGGAAGTACTTCTGTGCTGCAGCGGTTATCAGGTGTTGGAATGGATGGCCTGGGGCAGTGGTGGAGTCCCCATCCTTGGAGGTGGTTAAGAGCCAATTAGATGGGGTGCTTACAGATACGGTTTAAGGGATAGACTTGGTAGAGTTAGTTTGATGATTGGACTAGATGATCATACAGGTTCTTTCCAATCTAGACATTTCTATGATTCTATGACACACAGTATGAAAATAGAATGAGCACTTAGACATGGTTTTGAAACCTGACATAAACTCCAAAATAAATTATTCTTTTAACTGAGCAAAATGTCTTTGGATCAGTGCTCTAACATGAGACTGAATGAAGTTCATGCGGCACAATTCTATTCAGCAAAAGTAAAATTATTGAAGTTGAGGAAAAAAATATTAATAATGAACCATAATACAGCATACCTGCAAAAAAAAAAAAAAAAAAAAAAAGTTAAACTTAAAAAAAAAAACAATTAATTTTCTTAACCCTGCTTGAAAAATGCTTGGAATATTTCTGCAGGAAACACCTCTGCAAACTGACACTCTTAATAAATGGCTCTCCTTTAAAAATTATCTACAGAATTATTTTGCTTTCCCATTTTCTCTTGCTTTCTGTCTCCTCTTAACAAATATGCAATCCTGCATGTGTCAAGCACACTTCTTTAAAATCCACAGCCACCTAAAACCAGCTTTGTATCTGTACTACCAAAGAAACATGTATGCACAAGAGAATCTTAAAAAAGCTGGTAGTAGCAATGATGGATTTAAGTTATTAACCGATCAAAAAAAGATGGATGGTGGTCTGCTTTTCTTAATCTACATCATCATCTAGATCTATTTAAAGATATGTGGTACACTAACAAACTTAGTTAAGGTTTCGATAAAATCAGTAGAATAATCTGCCCTGTTACATTGAGACTGTATCGATCAATAAAATCACTTGTACTAGGAAAGTACTGTTAAGTACTGACAATCCCAGCCATTAATATTATTTAACACTCTGCTCACAGACTTTAATGAGGACAAAGAACATTTTGTCTTTTTATACTTAGCATACTATTGCTTTTAGAGCTTCTTACAGGTACAGTTCAACCTTGATTACTGCAGACTAAATGGAGTTAAGAGAAGGAAGACACTGAATAATTTTGGATAATGGAGAGAATTTTCAATGTGATTAATAGATGTGGGTGATTCAACAGACTTGCCAGCGAAACATCAGTTAAATCTTATTTCATGGAATCCAACTTTTACTTGTAGCTTCTAATGCTAGACTCATTCTTCCCAATATATTCACCTGCATTTAAAACACATCTTGTTTCCAGAAACAGCAATCAGGAAGATAAGCATCTATTCTGGACTTGATGGGATTTTTTTATTTTTTTTTTTTCTGCAAATAAGCCAATTTGGTCTTAAATTAGTTAGAAATAGATCCCATTGGTGAATGTGCACATAGGACAAAGGGAAGGACTGCCTCTGAAAAAATCTCTGTGGTGGTTAATGAATGACACAAGGAAGTCAAAGTGATCTCTATCCAGCTCCTTCTCTTGGATACAGGGAATGGTTAAACAGAAGCCTCACAGGAAAAACCCAAAGGTCAGGGATACAGAGAATAGGGTGGAGAAGGACGAAAATAGACCCACAGTTTGCACAAAAGTTTTATAGCTTAAAATTTCTTTCTCTGAGTTGAGTTTTTAAATATACAGCCAATTACCCCGCATGTGTAAAGCATTTGGTCTTAAAAGGCATTTACAAGCTGCCTTTACAAGCAGCTCTGCACAGTGGCATCTGACCTGCATACCTCTTCATTACAGCAATATGAATCAACCATGTCTTCTCAGTCACATGATTCAATCTTAAGACTGAATCTTTAGAGTAAAGCTGGACACTGTAAGAACAGTGTTCATGACACACAGAGAGCTCAGTTCATCAAAACACATTAATTTTAATCAAATCTAATAATAAGCTGAAACACATGTATGTGTTTAATCACTGTTTCAGGGTTGTATAAGTCTTATGGTCATAACAGTTCATACCAAAGGTCCTTTTAGCTCTGTATCCTAAAGTTATCTCCAAAAAATAGCTATAGATACCAAGGAAGAATATAAATGATCAAGACTAATATATGAGACATTTTCCTACAATAGTCTAGAAGCCTTGAAAGTTATTTCCAGTTTAAGGACCTAGGCTGCTTCTGCTCTTCTATGAATTTTTCCAGTCGTCCCTTGGACCAATTTAAAATTTGCATTCATAACATCCTTTGTCAAAGACACACAGGTATAGAGGAATAACTAAATACTTGATACAGAATGCATTTTTGCGAATATAAAGGAAGAACAATTGTAATGAATATTACCACTGACAGTGTGGATAAATGTGATTAATGTGAACTGCACAGAAGTAAAATCTGAATAGCTAAACAATCACTGAATAGTTCTAAGATCATTTTTCCATTTCATTTTCAGGATTAACCAACGTGATTTGTTTTTATTGGGGAAAAAGCAATGTCTCAGAAAAGGGCACATACTACCTACAGAGACCTCAATATATCTAAACTGCTCCAACAGCACTAGTTCGAAAGAGTCTGCCTTTAAAGACATTACACTTTCTCCTTCTTTAATATTGCTAATAGAACTTCAAGAACTATTCCATTTAGAAAGCACTTACAGATTGCTTCTGATACTAGAGGACTATGTCAGCTTCAACCAACACACAAACCAAGATCTCCCTGTCGTTATATGAAATTCAAGCTTTTTTCTCTGTATCAGAGCTCAGGCTGACTTTTATGTACTATCATGGGACATTTTTTCCTCTGTTTCACAAAGAGAAAGCATTGCAAAATCCTGTGAATGACCAAGGATTTGTTTTCCCCACTTTCTAGTACTACTCCAGCCAGGACAACTCTGAAGTAGTAATTGAGCTACATTTAGGGGAGGACTATTGTGCTACTGAAAGGCAAAGCTCTAGCCAATGCACCATGTAGAGTACTTGCAAAATGACATCAGAAGTCTAGATGGCTTTTCTTTGAGCAGAGACTTCACTGAGGATGGACAAAGTTATAAATGACTGAAATCACATTCATCCCTGCTAGTATAGCAAGAAACCAACATAAATGAAATCAATTAAGCAGTGAAGAACAAATGAAACTTCCCAGTAGGTGATGGAAAGCTCTTTTTATTTACAATTAAATGAAATACCCAAAGATATCAAATTATCTCAGTCCATAGAATGATAGTAAAAAGGGGCAATGACTGACAAAGAAATTTCTTATCCTTAGTTACAATAAGAAATTCTGTACTAGCTATGAAATGCTCTGCAACAGAGTTTCCAATTCAACAAACAGATCAATTCAGTATTCTAATTTTTTGCACTTGAATTGAAAACTTATGAAATAACAGCGCACAAGTAGATCTACTTAAAAGAAGATAGTTCAAAAGCTCTAGAATACAATTTGGATCAATGAATAAAGTCAGAAGATTTTTTTTCAGAGGCTCAAGAAGGTTATTTAACCTTTTTATCCAGTTACTGATTTATTAATACATATTGTCCAGACAGGAAAGACTATTTATTTATTTATTTAAACTTTACCACAAACACTTAAGTATCAATATTACTGAAGTATCTAAAGAAAATCATCATGGTCCATGAAGAAACAACACCTTGGGCCAAATCTTCTGCAAAATAGTTTTTCTTCTGCTGTCACTTACTGCAGAAATAGTTCATTTGTCTTCATTTTTTGCATTTAACTGTTGAAATGCTGCCTAATAAAGTAAAAAATGCAATGTAATAATGAGTGATTTTCTCCTTTATGTTTCTGATGAACTTCATCATAAAGCAACTACATGTTAGTCATCACTTCATCCACTGTTTTCTTAACTCCACCCTACTGGAAACTCAGACAGATAGGAATGGATTCTATTATCTTAAGAGAAAATAATAACAGATATGGTTTTATTTACCTTTTCAGGAAGGACTGGTAGTTAAAATACCTTCAGAGAATTGCATTTTGAAGAATACTGAAATACATGTCAAAGTGCTTCTCAGATCTACAGATTATTTCCTTAAATGGAAAACAAGTGTCTTGTCCAGTTTCATAAACTCCATAATTCATTTTGAAGATGCAGATTCCTGAAATTGCTGGAATGTTGAAGTTCAGCAGTTTTCAGGTCTCACAGCCAAGCAGCACTTTAACCAGTCTTATCTCCAGGAATCATAACTTCTCTTTGTAAAAAGTTCAAGAGTAAATAAAAGGTATGCTTTCTTGATCTCAGCCAAGAGAGGAGTATTAACTCTGGTCAGAGACTTATGTACATATAGACCCTACACACATACAGAGCAGTTCAGAGGTTTACAGCCCTCTGTTTTATATTAGTCTTGCCAGTCAAGAAGAATTTCTTCAGGTCACCCAGAGCACAAGAAATGAGTCAGTCTCCTAAAGCTCATAAAAAATATGGGCCTCTTCCAAAATCTCTCTCCCCAGCCATATAATTTCAGTGAAGAAGAGCAGCAGTGACATAGCCCCATGCTGAGGTGTGGGTGCCACTTCACAGGGAATTCTGTTAATGATGCCTGTTATCTTGTTGGACTGATGATATCAGCAAACGATGAGATTTCTCCTGCCCAAGGGGGTTAGAAAATATCTATTCCACTGAACTTTAAAAGGCAGACCTGTCAAAGGGCAAGTCCCTGAGGCAGAGAGACTGGCTGGCAATAACATCCAGTGTCAGTTTACTGGGACAAGGATATGACCTTACTCCAGATCGGTAGAGAGAAGGTGGCTAGATCAAATTCTTCCCCATTAACAATTCATGGGAAATATGCTCCAAATTGCTCCTCCAGAAGTACATAACATAAAATCAGTTTGTAAGAAATACTGATCAGATTGACAATGCTGCTAGAGCTGCTTCAGAAACCAATTAGATAAGGTCTCACAGTGCTGCCCTTAGGAATTTCAATAATGTCTTCAATGTCCAAAATAAAATGCCAACTACCTGTTCAGTTGATCCATGCATGAGGTTACTTTCTGAACTCATATGCTACAGCAAGTGTGCAAGAAGAGATTTCAAGGGACCTAGATATCCTTTAAAGACACTTCCAAAGCAGACTATATTTCTGTATTGCTTTGTGATAGTCAGTCCAAGAATACACAGTTGATTAACAAAAAAACTGAAACAACCACCAAAAAGAAGCTAAAATGTTGATTAACATCCTGTCCTATCATCTTCCACTTTCACCTTCACCTTTTGGTACTTTCAAGCAAATATATTTCTCCAGGCTCACAGACATACTATCAGTGGTCACAGGCTTTCAATGTAGATCCAGTTGGCAGCTCTTCTCAAATCAGAGGCTTCCTATAAAACCAGCTACCTCAAATCTGTATCTTCTACCTTTTCTCAACACCAAACTCTTCAGGAAATGTATCAAGATATTTCATAATCACAAACAAATTATAGCTAAGGTCCAATCTTGCTGCGATCTAATAATACTATCAGAGATATTTTTGTCAAAAAAATTTTGTGAACAAAATTAATTTTACAAATTTTAGATCAAAACCATCTGGATTCTCATCTCTGCTGAACTACAAGCTACAGGTTCGGATATACAAATATGTAACTATTAAGTCAAAATTTACATCATACTAAATTTACATATACTATATGGTAATTCTTAGATGATAGCCACCACAAGGTAATCAGAGCTGGTTTAGTCTTCTTTCAGTGTTGGTTAACAGGTATTTCCTTATTAAAGACTAAAGACCAGTTCAAAGACTAAACCACATCAGTCCTGCGTGCTGCAGGTTAAGGTTGTGCACAGAAACACTTAACATGGATCAGCAGAGTTGAAATAGCTTATTGCTTCATAGTAATTATCTTTAATGTTTGGGAGCACACTCTATCATTCACTTTTCTTTGAAAATGTTCACTTATTAATAAATTAAACATAATCCTTCTTTTCTCTTGTTAATCAGTTAATTATTCTTAGTATTTACAAGGACTCTGTATTATTATTATTATTCACATGCAGTTGAATTACTATAGATGCTAGTGCTTACTAGTCAATTATTCCACAGTACTACAAACAAAAGTTGTACATTCCAGTCAAACTTGTAAAATATGAAAGTAATTTAAAAATAATAAAGATGTATCATTCTTTCACAGTTCCACAAAAATTAGTCTATTACAACAGGAAAAGTCCCTCCTTTGCCTTTAAAAAAAGAAAAAAAATTCCATATGAACATTAGCTGGCAGTGGATACTGATAAGTTTCAGAAAATAACCAGTTGTACCTCACAATTTAATAATACTGAGTTTATTCATAATTTTACTATTTTTCAGAAATTATAATGAAAATTTCCCCTCCATCCACACCAGGAAACAGCATGTGCTGAAAGGGAGTGGTTTAATAATGAAAAAGTCACAAAGAAGTAACAAGATAATGTCAACCACAGCACCTTCTCCCCCGAACAGGAATTTCTTGCTTTATTACTTGATACAGACTAATTCTACTGTTCTAATTTCATAGAATTATTTTTTCTCCACATTAACTGTAGAAGATTACACAATTAAAATTGTATTAAGAACCTGATGGGATTAGACCATGTCATATACAGGTCTGTATTTGACAGCTACCTTCACAGCATATTACTTCTTGCCTTCAAGATGTAATTTGCAATAATGAGAAATTAACATATATTGCACAAAACAAATTATTTGAATGTAACAGCTGTGTATAATAATCTCTGCATGAGATTCTGGCTTGTTCTGAAAAACAGTTAATGACTCCACAATATATTACCAGCTGCACAAATGGCAGTCTACTAGTACTAGTATGTTACTAGCTCTTACAGATTAGCTCTTATTCATGTCACCTGAAAATAAGTTTACAATATTTTATATACATGGTGTTAAATGAAAAACTGATCATGCCTTCTGAAATTGTAGCACATTCCTACACTGTGCCCTGAGAAATGCTTGGCACTATTAAAAATCTTCTGACAACTAAAGTGCTTTAATATGAACTTGTCTAAAACTGATATGAGCTTTTAATTGTCTAAAATCAGGCTCTCATGAATTTAAAAGTTAAAATTTCATGATGACTAGTTCTGTTTTCTATTAGCAGAAACAGAAATTAGAATACTAATGATTTTCACTCATTTTAATTTAATATGCACATTAGTATGTATATAACTATAGAGGCTTGTCATGTTTTAATCAGATGACATCCTGTAACCCCTTCCAACATAAACCACTGCATGTTCCTCTGACAGCCAATGGTGACAGAAGAGGAGAAAAGTTATCTAAATGTACAGGACTGTACAAGAAGAGCTGACTAATTCTTCCATTAGGGGGAGATCTTTTAAAGTTTACCAGCAATTAAAAAGTGCCAACCAATTTACCTTGTATCTTCTTCACAAAATCCACCTGACAAAAGAAATTAGTACTTGTGACTTAGTAGATACTCTCCAAAAGCTGTATGAAAATCGAAAAAAAAAATAAAATTCACAGCTAATGGCTGTAAGAGGAAACATAGTGATGATGGCATAAGCAATGCTGACAGTCATTAAACCCAAAAAGGCCCTATTCCTCTTCAAAACCAAAGTGACTCCAATAGCAATGTTTCTTCACCCACAGAATAATAGTAATTTCTAGATGTCACATTTGCTACAACTATGATAAAGAAGTAAAAAAATATATTTCTGAATTTAACAATGCTTTACCAAATATTTAAAAATAATAAAGCCAAACTGTGTTGCCTGAAATATTCCTTGTGTCTCAGAACAAAATCAGAACTACATTGCCATCCTTATTTCCAAACTTCTTTTAACAAGTTTAATGTCAGAAGTAATACTGTTTTGTGCCACACTGTAACTCCTCCCCCTTGAGTAGTTTTCCTTTTCAAACCTTCCTGATAATCAGGGAGGTTCCTGAGTGGTGTAGGTTACCATCTATTTTCTGTCAATGCGGCTCACTCTCCATTATGCTGCAGTTCACTGTTCTTCCTGTTTTGCCACTGCAAATGTGAGTGATGACATAAGATCACTGAAATTTTTACTATTTTTACTTCTCTGATCTGAGTAAAAAATGGACTCTTATCATACTTCCACTCTTGCCTGCCTACTAAAACAATTATATTTTGTCTTATATAATTTCTATGACCTCCTGCTATAAAACAGCATTTGCATCAGTACAGCTGAAGGTAGACTGAACTGGGAACATATCCGGAGGAACAACTTAATCTGGTTTTCTCACCAGAAAAATAGCTGTGAAACTACACCACAGGGCCTGTCTAATACAATCATGGTGCGAGTAGAAATTCTGTTTATTAAAAAAAGCTGGCATTTATTACTGGTGTATTTAGATATCCGTCTATGCTGTTAAGTTAAAGTAATTTAACAACAAATTACTTGAAGGCAATTTCTGAAGACATCTTGTATAGTTTGTAGCAAAATCAGAACTGAAATAGGTAGAATCAGGCACTTGAAATTCAAGTTTCCAAAAGGAGCTGACAGTGGGATGGTAAATGCTATTTCTAGTAGATGAACCATTCATATACACACATGTATATGAAGTAGAGGGATATAGATGACAAGCTATTTTTTCCCTAGTATGTCTAAATAGAGGTGAGTTAAATAAAGCCTCATTGTATTTCTTTTGCAACACTTTTGATTGGTACAGTCAGACCAACTTTGAAAGAATAACATTATTTTCACCATTTTAGGCACCGGAAAGTGAGGTATTAATATGTATGCCAATGTCAGTCAGAAGCTTTTGGAATACAGAAAAAAAGCAAAACAGCCTGGATTTTTAGATGCTATTCTTGCTAAGTGAAAATGTCCACTGCTGATAAGTAACCAGCTCATTTCCCACCTCTAAAATTTCCTATCAGTAAAACATCCCACTTCATAATTTCAAATGCTTTGGATACTGCCACTCTAAAAAGGGATGCCATTTTTACTTTCACAATGCTGGGAGAAGACTCACCTGTAAGTACAACTCCAAACCTTGTCGTCGCTGCTCCAGAACCTTTGGAACCCAGTTTCTCACATGCTTTGAAGGGATCTCTGGAGTTCTTATGAACTTCTTGAGCTGCAAACAAAAAGAATTGCTGACAGAAGCAAAGTATAAAAGTATCCCTTTAAAATAAACATGTTTCTGTTAGAGAAGAGGCAGTACAGATAAAATAGCTATGTTTAAAAGACAAGAGCATGCTGATGAAGTTACCATTAGTAACTTTATCATTGAAGAAACAGCAGACTTCACACCTACAGGTTGCAGTTAAAAATCAAAACCCCATATCTAGCTGCCCTGCACAGCGAAGATGAACCCTACTAACACTGTGGGTGACTAGCAGCCTCCAAACAAAACTGCAACAACTGCATGAGAATAGGGTTGCATGCGAATACAGAAAATGAGTTTCCTGTTAGTCAACCTGGCATGCATACCTCACAATGTCACCGTCATGTACCCTGGTATTACCTTGCTAAGTGTGGTGACAAAATACTGCAACAATGTCTTGTTCTAGATGTAGGCAACTATGAACAGGTAGGAGAAGTAAAGGGAGGAGGAGAGATAACAATCTGCCTGGGGATCCCGCCATCAAGAGAGCAAAATATCCGTGTTCTTAAATTACACCAACAGATCGACAGTTGTGTTTGTGTCCTACACAGAGAAACAGCAAGACTGTCACTAAATGTATTTCCAAGGCAGCTCTGTAATTGTTCCTCTGAAGATTCCCACAGGAAAGCTTTTATAGATGTGTAAGTAAATGTGCATATGCATACACAAGTGCATATAATGGGCACAAACAACACATAGCACTAAGAATCCTCTTGCTGAAGCAACATGTTTTTCTCAAAAACAAAATATACTGTTTCCTCAAAACTACAGAGTAAAAGTAATAACTAGAATAGGCTCTGTTGCATTAATAGAGGGTGACATTAGACATTCTTTTTGTTGGATGTTGCCTCTGAGTAAATTTGAGGCAAGGAATGGAAGGAAAGAAACTCAAAATTGACTTTGACATGTGTACCCATGGGAGGCTGAGAATTTACATTTCATCTTTGAGCTTGCTGAGATGTCACTATAGGAAAAAGCAGTGCCAACATATCAACGTCTCTACAATCACAAGTAACGAAGCTACAGCAAGGAAACCTCAATTGCTCTGGAAACATTTTGCAACTTCCTTATTTCTTAAAAGTGCTAAAGTACAATTAAATGTGAAGTGAGAAAAACAACCCGCCAATACAAAACCCCAAACCCATACTCATCTACTGACTGATCTCAAAGCCAGAGTATAAAACTCCATTTTTTTCCTCTAATTGGTTGAGAATGTTGAGGAGGTTATGGCTAGACCTGTTATGAACTATGAGAACACCTGCAGATGAGTAACAAATGAAGAGAATGCTCCACATGAGGGGAGACAAATCTGAAACAATATAAGCATCCACTAAGGCCAAGCTGCTTTCAAGATAAATACTCTGTATCTCAGCTCATGATTAACAATCTTTTTGTGCTCTGTGGCCCTGTTACATAAAGCATCCAAAACACCATCGCTTAAATGGGCAAGCACAGGTACTCCATGTAGGTATAAAGCACACACTATGCAGATGCACAAAGAATAAATGATAAGCCCATTTTCTTGTACTTCTAATAATCCAATAATTTACTGCATCAAATAATTAATACTGTATCAAAAATATTAAGTACAGGGATTTGAATTTTAACCTATTTTGCTTCAGACCTGTCGCTACACTGTAACTATTTATCTGAGGACAATTATTATCTCTAATAATAATGCTGATGTAATGACTATTTGACACAACATAGTCACTATTTCCTGCAAGACTAAATTAATTATTTGCCCAGGTGTGAAAAGTCAATAAGATTTAGGCTGTACACTAATTATTCTAAAATTTAAAATAACTTGCAAAAGAAGATGTGTAGAATTTAAGATTTTTGAAGATTCATTGCAGTGATATTAACATTGTCACCTCCTACCACCCTGGTGCTTAAAATTACCACCAATATTTAAAAATTCTAAAAAAAACCCTCTCCATATGAAAATAATATTTTATTCACACTTGAAGATTACACTGAAATTTGAGGTGCCCTGCTTGAAAGGTGTGATTTTTCATTCATAACCAGGGCAAAATATAGTGACATATGCAAACTATTTCATAAAATTCAACAGCAGTGGATGGCTTCTGTCAAGGGAATAACTTATATTCCTGGTGTAGAGGCATTCTTGAAAAGATTTAAAACCTTTTCTTCCACAGCAATATTGCAGAGGAAGTGAGGCTTTATATTTTCACAGAGATTAAATGTAAGAAAGGTTGAACCCAGGAGGGAGGCAAATAAAGCCATGTTCTTGGAAATGGCTTTGTTTTCTAAAAAAAACCACAAACCAATAAAAAATAATAAACTTATTTGGCATTCTGATGAATAAATAATTTCCTATAAGAGCAATGGCATCCACCTTCCTCTATATGATGCCGGTGGAGCATATCCTTCTCCAGCAAAAGGCACAAACACCCCTTCAGACTATTCCCATTTTCTACCACATTTTTTCTCTACAGAAGCTTTGTTTCTCTTGCTCTCCACAGACATCTCCAGCACTAAGGGCACCTTGAATAGGCAGTAAGTCTGAAGATAACTTTCCAATTGCCATGTACTCACAGCAATTTAGAGTTAAACTTACATTTTAAATTAAAGGGGAAGAGAGGAACAAAAAACACCCTATTGGCATTCTGAAAGTAAACTGGTATCTGGACCTGAGTACAAACAGTGTCACAAGATGTGAACAAATTGTTCACAAAGTACAATTAAGATACTTGTAAAAAGTATTCTTCTCCAGTAAAAACTGTTCAAACATATACCCTAGTTTTTAAAGCATGTTGAGATTTTATGCTCTACCAAACTCAGGATAGACAACAGAAACAGACAAGGGGCTATTCAACACCATACTGATATCATGCTCACCTGAGGGAAGTGGGCAAAGTCTGGTGGGTCAGAGACAGATGAGAAAATAAACCACACAAAAGTATCTGTCTGGGTATTTTTATGTGAAAGGAAAAAAGAAATTCTTTATAACCCTTGC
>JANHGL010010924.1:0-28864 GCA_024611195.1 Ceyx melanurus | reverse complement strand
GACCGTTCCCGGCGGTGCCTTGTTGCGCGGCCGGGAGGGAGAGAGCACGGGCTGAGCGGTTTGTGGCCCTTCTTTTTTATTGTATGGTACAAAAAGCAGATCAGCCGAGTAACTGAGCTCTTCAGCTGCTGTGATTTTAGATCCATATCCCTCTAGGTTATGTCTAAGGTTTTTTTTTCTTTTTTTTTTCCTTTTCTTTTTTTTTTTAAACGTGGATGGAATTTACTATTTTCAATAAACATCTTTAAAGTAACAAAATATTCGTCTTGCCTCTTGTTTATGGCTCTAGAAGAATTTAGGTGTTTTTTCCTCAAGTATTACCTGTGCTCATCCTTCTTCATACTTTGCCTCTGATACTTAACACATCCTTTATTTGTAAACATTGTGGACAAACAGTGAGCAGCCTGTGTAGAAAGCTGGAAGGAAGATCTTTTGCTTGTTTCCATTTCCCATTAACATTGTTCCATTTTCATGATTGCAGTTTCTAGGAGGAAATATGGTAGTTGCTTTCAGCATTAATTGTTACTGTTTACTTCAGGTCGGGGGGGGACACGACAAGCACTAGCCTCCTCATCTTTTCTTGTAGATATTTATGTTGATGCTGTGAATTCCATGGGCCAAACTTCTCTCTTCACGGCTGCGTTGCTTGGTCTTGGTAAAATAGTAAATGTGCTGTTGGATTATGATGCGGATCCTAATCAGTTAAGTATATTAACTTTTTTTCTTATATTGAAATGATTGTGTAATCTTTTAGTAGTTTAGTCAATTCACTGTATATAAACAAGGAAGTGCTTAAGATGCCTGTTGCTATTTTAGCCAAAGATCCTCAGAGATAAGTAGGTGCCTGATTTTCCTTATTTTGTGGTGTGTGGTGTTCTTTGGGGGAACATAGATGTTCTGGGTATGGTGCTTTTTTCCCCAGAAGCAGAGCTGGTTGGAGGGTAGTGTGGGAGTCTGAAACATCTCTGCTTCCACCTTCCTCAGTCGCTGTTACGATGGCAGCACCCCGGTTCATGCCGCTGCCTTCTCGGGGAATCAGTGGATTCTTAGCAAGTTACTGGAGGCAGGAGGTGATCTGAGAGTACACGATGAAGATGGAAAAACCCCTCAGAACTGGGCGATGTCATCTGGGAAAGAAAGCATTGCTCAGGTATGTGTAATGTGTGTTGAATACCTGCCAGATAATGTGCTCACATCATCACCTTCAAGTGAAAAAACCATTACAGGGAGAAATACTTGACTTTTACATGTTAGAAAAAGTATTTAGCAATATTTTCCAACTTCAGTAATGGTATTTTGAAGTCCTCATGATTCAGATGATTTAGCTAAGGTTTTGCTTGGGCACAGGTCTGCGTCTGTAACTTGTTACAACCTTTTTACGTGAGTGTGCAGGGGAGGCAAATTATAGGTCCTTGGTTTCAATTCCTGATGCACATATGTAGTTTGTTTGCACATGTTTACAAATCAGGAGTAAGCCTGAAGTAGTTTTCTGGTGTATCTCAGTCTGTGCATGAACAGCGTCAGCAGATGGGTCATTTTTGCTGGTGTGGTAGCAACACATGGTATCAAGAATGCTTATTCATGACTGCAGTATTGATTTTAAACTCTCAATACTCCCCTTACCTGCTATTACAATGCTCCTCTTTAAAAGAAACCTGACATTACAATTTTCAGTGAGCGAATATCTTGGAAGTTAGTCTTCTAGGCTTTCAACTAAAGTTTCTCTTACAGCTTCATGTAATTGTTTCTCTTCAAATTTTTATGTTTATCCGTTTCTTGAAGTGCCTATTTAAATATTGCAAGCAACTAGTTATTTTTTTTTCGGTAGTCATGATCTATTAATTTAAAGTGCTTTATCTTGCAGTTCTGAAGTAATGTTGTTGATGCTTTTTCCACTCCCCCTCCTGCCCAGATGCTGAAATTCATGCAGTATTGCACATTCCACATGCAGGCAGCCATTCAGAATTTTCCCTCTGATCTGCTCAGAAAAGTTGGCTCATCAAAAGCTCTTGTCTGCAGTCCCTCCAGGTTTGGTGGCCTTGTCCGAGGGTAAGAATACTGAGCTACAAGGATTTTTATTTCCATCTATTTAAAGGGATTTAATGAGTTGCACAGTCATTTGGAATTTCAAGATCACCATTATACTTCTTGTGTTGGGCCAATCAAAAGCAACATTTGAAATATGTGGCTGTTGCAGAATTTCTACATTTTTCTCTCTTGCTGTATTTACTCAAAGCCTTGGCATATTACTCCTACTGCTTATGTTTTTGCTACCTAGAAACGTTGAGAGTCCACTGGGTAGATTTCTAAAAGGTGGAGCTAATGCAGCCAAGAATGTTTACAGCTTTGGTTTTGGAAAGGTGAGATGCTCTGGATGATGATTTTCTAATGATACTAGTACAGTTTTTCAATGTCATATGTTTTTCACAGTAATTACCCCTCCTTTGTTATTTTTAATTTTTAGTGCATTCTTATTCCTCCTGAAATGATGGGAAAAAAAGAAAAACAACTTTGGAGAGTGCAAATATTAATGCTTTTGATCATTAGTGGGCCCCATCAGAGGAAGCTGTTCTGGAGTGAGCAATAGGAACTCTCCTGTTAAATGTCACCTGTGGGTGTTTAGTGCCTGATCCTGCTTTCCGTGTTTCTGCCTCACTTTCTGGACACCTTACCTTTGCATTCTGATGCTTTGGCTGATGCTCCCGTGTCAGTGATTACCCTCAAGATTTCAGTGACTTGGTGGCAGATTAGATGGATCTTGGGAACTGTTGCATGTTCCTTTAGGTTATTCCTGGTGTTGTTTCAGTTCTGTCTTACAGGCTGCAGGCATCTAGGGTACTTGGCATCTCTCCCTATTATTGGGGAAAAAGATGTGGTTCAGGTAGATGATGAACCAGCATTTTCTTACCACGTTGGACCATACATGATCATGACAAAGTAAGTGGAATCAAAAGGATTTTAACTCCTCTTAGTGTGTATTTTATAATATTAACCAGAAAGTTGCAGCAGGTGCTTTATCATGGATAGTTTGTGAGTAATCCTGTAACTGGAAAAAATAAATACTGCAGAAAGCAACTTACAG
This sequence comes from Ceyx melanurus, assembly GCA_024611195.1. Lineage (NCBI taxonomy): Eukaryota > Metazoa > Chordata > Aves > Coraciiformes > Alcedinidae > Ceyx > Ceyx melanurus. The sequence continues at coordinate 25,782 of JANHGL010010924.1, read as the reverse complement.
AAATTACTCTTCTTGTAGCTTAATGTGGGGAAGCAGCAGAGTGACAGTGAAAGAGCTTAGCTTTGAGCCCCACAAGAACTGCAGTAAACTGCGCTTAGCTGATCTTCTCCTTGCAGAGCAGGAACATAGCAGGTAAGAGGAGTGTGCAGTAGCCACAAGTGCTCCTGGGGTTTGGGTGTCTCTGATGTGAGGGAGTGTGATTAACCTTGGGAGGACTATTAGCCTTTGATGGCACCTTCTCTCCACATGAGAAATACAGGTCTGTCGCTGCTTCTGTCTCTCCCACTCCTGGATGAATGCTTCACTGCACATTTCTCAGGTGGCTTATTAATAGATTTTTGTAGTTGTGACAGTAAGCACTGTTTCTGAAGTGCCACCTCTAGAGTTCTTTTAAAATTTGGAGTATTTCAATGAGAAGCATTCACAGTGTATTGATAAAGAACACTTACAAGGCCAGGGCTGTTTCTCTTTTAATCTCATGTTTGTCTTAAGTTTTTTTTTCCCCTTGCAGTGAACTCCATCATCCTCGTTTGCTACAGCTGATGTCTGTTTGTCTGTCTAGTGACTTGGAGAAAACCCGTTTAGTATATGAAAGGGTTACCTTTGGTTCTCTGTACAGCATCCTTCATGAAAGGGTAATTGAAAAACTTGTTTTTTAAATACTAATCGAGAGGAAAAATTTAGTAACTACACCTATCATGTTCACCCAAATAAGTAAATTCAGTGAAACTTCTGCATGTGTTCGTACACTGCAAATGTGGAGAGCCCAGCTCTTCCCTTGAATATTTTCAAATTGCAGTTTTCCTTCTTGCTCTCCTGCCTTCCATGCAACAGTTTCCCCTACATGAGGCTTTCAAGACCTTCAGCACACAAGTGATGCTCGTTTCCTTTCCCAGCGCACAGAGTTCCCCATGCTGCACTTGGGGACCATTCTGCACTTTCTGCTCCATATCAGCGACGCCCTGCGGTTCCTGCACTCCCGGGGCTTCATCCACCGTTCCCTCACCTCCCATGCTGTTCAGATTGTTTCTTCTGGTGAGGCAAAGCTCTGCAACTTGGAATACATGATAGAGAGGTAAAGAACTTCCTCACTGTTTCTGGGAAAGGGACAAACATAGGTAAAGTCAAATCCAGGGCTAAGTTCTGCTGAAGTGCCCGGCCTTGAGGACTAAAGACTCCTGCCTCTGAATCGGGCAGCAGTTACAGGAGTGAAGAACACCATATTATTACTGCTCAGCTACATTAACTTTGCCCCAGGCAGTAAGGCAAGTTTTAGGGGGACTTGGATTCAATGAGTATCTTGAGAATAGAAATAGTAGGAGAAGCAGCTCTTTACTGGAATATAAAAATACTATCATAGAGAAATAATACCTAATCTTACAGAACAGAGAGGAATTTTTTCTTTGAGTCACTAGTTCTGCTGGACTAGCTCTAATATGTTTTCTCTTGTTATACTGAACTTATGCTTCTGGAGGCTTACCTAAAATAGTTGAAGATTCCACACCTCATTGAACTGATAGTAGTAAAGTACCACCAGTGGAAAAAAAAAGTACCTTTGAGGGGCACGTTCATTTCCTCTGGCTAAATTATTACTTATATAACATTTTTTACTTGTTTCCTGTAGTGCAGTCTGATTAGAAAGGATGTAAATACCTGGCTTAGACTGTACGAAAAGAGATTAAAATTGATCATAGACAAAAATCTGTTGATGGTAACGTCCTGAAAGGAGAAAATATACTTCCTGGCCTCCTCTTTGCAATTCCTTGGCTATTTCAGCTACAGCTGACTGTGACATTAATAATAGAACCTCCTACAGTTAAATGCCAGGAGAAGGTTGTCTTCTAGGCATATGTATACATTGAAAAATAAATGCTGACAGGCTCTCTGGCACCTTCTTGTATTTTGTTCATGGTCAGAGAGACTGGCCAGAGATGAAGGGTCCTTTGTAAAATTCCTATTTGGAAATTTTCAGCTTACTCTGATTTATTTTTGAATGTGGATTTGTTAAAGGAGCAGTTACTTTCCCCACAAAGCCTTTGCTGTAATGTGCCAAAATACATTTATTGGTGTGAAAATACTGCATATTTTTATTTGCAGGTGTACTCTGGACCTGTTAGGTATTTAAACTAAAAGCAGATATAACAAACTTGGGTGTTTAATTCCAGAAGTTGAGAACTTCTAGTCAAGTTTGCTGTATGTCTCAATTTATAACTTTTTTTTTCTCTTTATACAGCAAAGATGGTGGAGAACACAGTGACCTAACACGTATTCCTGTTCCAGTCCAGCTGTATAGGTGGTGTTCTCCAGAAGTAATCCTTGAAAAAGTTGTTACAGTCAAGTCAGATATTTATAGTTTCTGTACCTTAGTGCAGGAGACCTTGACAGGTAGATCTATATTTGAGCTTTATTTCACAAGGGTAACCCACTGAATGCTTCCAGTGCAGATCATTAGCCCCTAATGTCTGTTTAATTCCCCTGTGTGACTGGATACAGCGCTTCCTGTGATGGCTCATGAAGAGTTAACTTGCAAAAGGAGCCCTCCAGGCAAAAAAACCTCAAATGTCAATGACAATAGCAAAGATTACTGGAGACCTTTGTAAAATACAATCAGAAAACTTTAAATTGCATACCTAAGGATGAGAATAAAGGTTTGTATCTGAGAGATTCAATTACAGTGTTTTCTGCTGTTTATCTTCTTCATAGGAAGACAGCAAAACATTCAGTCACCACTTTGCTCTGTGCAAAAAGAGCCTGTTCAGCTTTCATTTTTTGATCACTAAGAAATCTTAATGTATGGTTACTACAGATATTGCCATCTGTTATGTGTTGTCTTGGACTTTTGACAGTGAAATGGGATGAATAATCACCCTAAAAATTAAGCCCTCTATTAGCTAGTTGGTGATGAAGAATTCAGAGCATGGTTTACAGTGTAACTGTCCTCTAAAGATTGCTGTCAGCTCCCTTTAAAGCATCCTTTCTCTATGTCTTGCAGAGACCGCTCCCTGGGAAGGTTTTGAAGACTCTGATATTAAACAGTTCATCATTTTAGGACAAGGGTTAGAAGCAGATGTCAGACTTTCTGTGCCCTATTATGATATCATAAAGTCAGGGCTAGAACCTAAACAGAGGAACCGCACTGTAAAACTTCAGGATATTCAGTATATACTCAAAAATGACTTAAAGGTAACCTCCAGGATTGTAGCCTTTTGTTTATTTAAAACAGGGAAATTTGGGTCCATTCAGATAGAAGTTGTTTTGCTTAAATCCAGGTGGGAGTCAAAACATTGAGTATCCTTTTGTGATCATGAAGGCAACCACCTTAAAAGAGAAGGTGATGTTAAACTGTCAAATATGGTTGTCTTTGATTCTATTTTGTCTGTCACAGGACTTAACTAAGTCTCAAACTGGCCATGCTGATTTGACATTTCTGTCAAAAGCACAAGGATGTGTCGTTGGTGCAGATGTGAACATGTGTTTGACACCAGCTTTTAGCTACTGGAAGAGAACACAGGAATTGAAGGGAAAAAAGGTAACCCTGGCAGGTCAGTTTCTTACAGCAAGGTGTCCTGTGTCTTTCATTTGTCATTTTCTCAGTCCATAAAGCTCTAATAAGTAAAATGTGAGCCCTTACAGATTTTTATTACATAGTTTGCAAATAGAAAGCAGTTAGCTCTGCATTCTGGCCGCCACCCTAGTTATGAACATAAACTCAAGGCTGTAACTGTGGTTAGCACTCGGAGTACACTTTTCAGCAGAGGTGTTAAATGCTGCTCCTGTAATCTTTAAAAAAACATTTTAAGTACTAAAGCAGTGTGTTTGATAATGTTTGTTGGTATGTTTGATTGGTTTCTTAATGGCTTAATACTTAAATTTTTCAGACAGTGCTACTGTCCATAGATACTCTGTTTTTTCTGAGGATAATAGTGCTTTAGAGGACCAAGAAGCATCCACCAGTCTACAGCCAGTTACAAAGGACAAAAATGATGCTGTAGCTTCTGAACTCAAGGAGCCGCTCAGTGTAAATGATGCGGATGACAGCCTCTGTAGCTTTGAAGTCAATGAAATCTTTGCCAGTTTTTCAGACCTTTGGGAAGACTGTCCGGAAACTCTGAAGGATGAAAAAAATCAGCAAAAGGAAGAAGATCCTCATGCATCCACTGGAGTGCATTGTGAGGAAGTGTCAGTTTATGAGGAATGTGACTTTTCAGAACTGACTAGAGAGAACACTACAAAAAAGGAGGAGAGGATGAGTGAGGCCTCCTCCCCACCCATGTTGGCACAGGTGAGAGGAGGTGCTGGGAGAAGAATGAATAATATGTGCAAAAATGACCAGCACATCAGCAAATGTGTCCTTAATTTAAAGATTTCTCAAAGCATGTTGCAGCAGGCAGAAGGTTCCCTGGATAGAACACTGGAGGAACTGGACAAATTAGAGGCTGCTGAAAAGCAAAAGAAAGTGTTCCAGGAAGTGGGAATGAATCGGCTTTCTAACCAGATTTTTCAAGAAGGTCACTGGAACAGATCTGATGATAATTCCCAGAATGCTAATTGCCTTTTTTCTGGAGTTAATGCTTTATGGAAACATGTAGGTCCACCATCAAGTAACTATATTCCACCATCAAAAACATGTCAGGCACAAGGAGCATTGGATGGAAACAGTTTCCAAGCTGTTGCAAAGATGACAAGGGAAATGGAGACAATTCAGAATGAAAAGTGGGAGTGCCTTCATGAGATGGGTAGGAGTAAAAATAAAAACAACCACCAAGATCTCAGCTTCAGTGTGGTGAGAAGCCTGGATGGTCAAACAAGCCTAGACCATGAGGTAAAGTGTTGAAGTGGGTGACTGTTTATCACTTCTGTATTCCTTAGCAGGTAAACAGATGTGGTTATGGTTGGTGGTCAAGAGGAGGGATGAATCTCTCTTGTAAAGTACATGCACATGCCACAGTCAGCTCAGTAGTGCAGTAGTAGTATTTATTCTTTTTCCCAATGCCCCAGCAATATCCTAGTCCAATAGCAGGAAGGAATAAAATCCTGTACTAAAATGGTGATGGGACTGGCAGGGTAAACAGAGAGATTTTTGTTATGGAAGTTTAAGCTGTCATTAGTAAGGGTTTCTAAATTGTCATTAGGAAACATAAATAATTGATGTGCTTAGGCCAAAGAGGAGGAGAGAAATTCATGTGTGTATCTGCTGTAGGAATAATCTTGAGTCATTTAGGTGTATTTGTTTTCCTGGGTACTATGTATTAAGATAGTCTGCTGCATACATCTGAAACCTGCCATAAATCCAGGGTGGAGTTTTTATTCAGCTAAGGCTTGCAGTTGTCATCCTTTCTCATGAGCAGAGCTACTAAAATATAACCTAGGGAATCAGATTTGCAGAGTCCAGTTCTTGGTGTACCTCTTAGACAGCTCAGCTGGTAATTACCAGAATGCCCAACGTGTGCTGAATCATGGCTTGTTGGACTCATTTCAGCATTTACTCCCACAAGGATCTGTAAGATGCAAAAAAAAGTTCAACTTGCGGTGTCGGAGAGGAGGTGATTCACATTCTGCAGCAAGTGGAAGTGAAGAAGAGAGGTGGTGAGTTTTGATTGTGTTCACAGAAAAAATAACTCTAGCAAATCAATCTTGATGTAACCACTATCAAAAGTAGAAACATCCAAGATCAAGGATGGCATTAAATGCTTGGTGTTTTTTCAGTAGGTCAGAAGCTGTCTGTCCAGTTAGGACTCTGCTGTGAGTTGTCATTTGCAGAGCTGACAGAGTAACTGACAACTGTTGTGACAGGGCAGAGTGGTGTTCAGGGGGTTCCAAATGCCTCTCTGATGGAGGTCAGCAGTCCAAAATGGCAATAGCACCTCAGGAGAAAAAGCTAAAAGTTTCTGCTGGTAAGGGTGGTTCTACCTCTGCCAGCCTCATTCAGTTCTCAGTATAAATATTTAGTCTTTCACAGGTGTAGGACTGGGACCTATGTTGGGGGCTGTGGGAGTAGAAAGACTTGATAAACTCAGTGAAAACAGAGCATATGTTACTTGGTTAGATTCGCTGCGCTTTTTAATGTCATCTCTTTGTAGTTCTAAGTATGGATGGAAAGTACTTGTTAAAAGCACCTGGCAAAAATAACATATCAGTTGGAAAGATAGAGACAGACACTTCCTTCAGTGTTTGGGTCAAATCAGTCAGGAGAACTGTAGCAGTTGATTGATGACCTAGTTGGATCAGTAAGACCCATTGCTGAAGGGTGCAGTGGGTTAGAACATAGGCCAGATGCTGATGTGGTTAGTTGGTCAAGTGAATGATCATTAGATGGGAATTGGGTTGGTGGTAGGATTGTTGTTATTCAAGTCTGAAGTTATAAATAACTTCAGTTGTCCACTGATCACCTTATTGACATGAATAAAACACACTACATAGCATTCATTGTCTGTTAGTGTTTATGTAGAAATACCATCTGAAGGCAGTTGACAGCTTTTAAAATCTAGATTTTCCATGCACAGCTTGTCTGGTTAATCTGTAATAGACCTAAATAACTGTCTGTGCTTTCTAAGCTTCTGACAGCTCAATCTGCTAATTCTGCTGGGTTCTTAGAACATGTGTGCTCTCAGCCTTTTAATTAACATTGAACCAACTTCTCATCCTTTACTGACTGGGGAATATTAGCACAATATGCTTGTACACTGACAGAATTTGTTGCATTTCATAATGATTTGTTATAGGTGCTGTGCAAAATCAGGAGCTGAAATTCATAGTAGAAAAAGAAGTGAGAAGAAAAGGACGATACAGTCAGAATGGAGGAGTAAGTAAATCGGTGTTAACTTGGCATTAGTGTTAGCAAATCTTACTGCAGTGCATTAAAATTTAACACATTTTCTTATGTAAGTGAAGTTTATGTGCCTTAATTGCTGAAGCTCCATTAGACTGTTCTTGGATGAGAACCAAATGAGTAGGATCCTATGTCTTGCACATCCAGGGTATAAAATAATCACAAGCACATTGAAATGGTTTGATTAGCAAGCTCAAGGAATCTCTAGCCCTGCTCTGGAGGATGTAAGGGAGGAATGGTGTGTGAGTTTACAATAGTAGTGACCAGTGGATGGCAGTACAGGCATGAGTAACAGAGAACACAAACTAAAAAAAAAATATTCATGTGAAGACTCATCTGTATCAATTTATGCAGGTTTTAAGCTTTCCTTAAAATGGAAGTGTTCAGCACTCCTCATGATAAAGGAGTTTACAGGCTATAACTTCAGCGTTTCCAATCCTGCAGGCAACAATGAAAGGCAGGGAATGCTTTGAATGTATAGGTTCTTTTGCATGAACTGTTAATTTTTGTTCTTTGTCTGTAGCTGAAGTAAAGCATATGGCCAGAAGGGTGGCCTCAGGACATCTAGAACTTGGCTGTCCATATCCATCCAGCGAATTTACATCTGAAAGTGAAGCAGAAAGTATAAAGGAAGCCTTTCAACATGTCACTGTTAGAGTTCAAAAAAGTCAAGACCAGCAAAGATATAGGTGGCAGATGGGTGGTAATGTTGAGCCTTGGGATCTGGGTAATGAGGATAGAGAGACAGGATCTGAGGAGAGTGATCTGGAGTCTTCATTCAGAAGTTCTGGAGGTAAGGCTGAAAAACAAAGTAATTATCTTTTTATCTCTCTATCTCCCAGCAGATTTCAGCCTCTGTGATTTTTGTTACAATAATGGTCAATTTTATCTTCCAGAGTCTTGTTCCCAGAGCAGGTCAATCACTCAGTCATAATAGACTGAGTATTACATGTTACTAGGTGGAGGTAAGATCAGTGTACCCTTCATCATCATTGATTACCATGTACCATCCTGGGAGAACCAAAGCTTTTCAACACACTTTCACACTTCAGTTCTTTCAATTGTACCACAGAGGAGCTTTTCTGTAGCAGCTTTTGTAATTGTTATGGATGAAGGAACAAGAGGAGCTTTAAATGCCTTGATTAATGATATGAACATTTAAATGTCATTATTTCACCAAGATCCAGACAGACTGAGTAGTCTTACTGTCTGCTTTCACTGATACTCCATCAGTGGTACAGATCACTCCATATTTTTTTGTGTCTAATAATCTTATTCCATTCTGACATCCTAGGGAGAAGTTGCCAGTCATCATCACAAGATGAACAAGCAGAGTCTGGAATAACCATTCATAAGAATTCAGTCCTTCCTGAACAAGTTGAGAATCTCTCTAGAGTATGTAGAGTAATCCAATAGATGTACTTGCAGCTAGTTATCTGTAAAACAGTTTAGTCTCTCCATGTTTCATGCGGAATACCTGACAGATGATCTTTTCAGTTGTGATCTGACTAACAATCCCCTCCCCCTTTGTGTTTTTGGTTTGGTTTGGTATTTCTCTTTCTGTAAACCATCAAGATAATGTGAGTGCAGGAGGTAGGTTAAAACTTGGAGTGATCAAATTAAAATAAGTTTAATTTGATGCAGTATTGTGTAACATTACTGATTGAAATATGTATTGTCTCATAGTGGAAAAAGCAACTTAAATGGTGATGTCTTTCACAGGTGCCTTCAAGGGAATTATATTGTTTTCTTAATTCATCTGTGTCTGAAGAATTCTTGACTCCTGAGTATTTCCTTCCTCCTACTATCCAGGAAAGTTCAGAACTAGAGATAAAAATAATGGAAAAGAAAGGAGTGAAGCTGGTGTCAAGAACTTTGGACATAAGTTACACAACACATAGTTTGATTATGCTCCCATTTGGTTTGAAGAAGAGCTGTAGAAAACAGAAGGATGAGTGTTTTTATTTTTTTCTAACCCTGTTTCTTTAAAACATACTCCCCTACTTAGAAAAAGAGCACCAAAAAACCCCCAACAAAATGTCAAAACAAAGGAAAAACCCAGACAAATAGACCCCTACAAAAACCCAGACTCCCAAAACATAAGGGGTATGTTTTCTTAATATAATATATAATATGGTTAATATAGTTACATAATCTCTGGCTGAGATAATTTTTAGACAGTTAATAATCTCAGTCTTTCCTTCACACGTCTATCAATTATAGTACTTAGTGGTCTTAAATAAAAACATCTTGATTAATTTATTGAGAATTCAAAACTATTCTATGGGCTACCCAATCCAATCCATGCTGTTTGCTGATAAGCTCTTGAAAACTTTGTCTCTCCATTCTGATAGTAGTGAACATTATCCTGTGAGAGTCTTCTTGTCCTACCCTTCACAGTTTGCCTTGAATTTGCTTCCTTTTTATCTCCCCTTCAGCCCTCAGATGCTAAGGACAAATTAGAAGATGCTTGTGAAGGTTTTTTACTGAAACAGTTACCTGAGGATGCAGGATCAGGTACTTGGGGTTCAGGTAAATGTGCTATTTCTTTTAAAGGTACTTCAGAGGTAGGGAGACAGGAGTCTTGTTGCACTTTTATTTTTGTCAGCAGCACTCCTGTCAGAAGGCCAGAGCTTGATTCTTCAGGATCACTTTGTCTCTTACTCCTCATTATTTTAGTGAGTGTTCAGGACACTCAGGATTTTGAAAGATGAGGTTTGAGCTTTGCAGTCACCAAAATATTGCTGAGTGTGATGATTATGTACTTGATGTGTTTCATTTAAAACAAAACCTTGTTTTTTTGTTTTGTTTTTACCCTAGGGCTGAGTTTAATCTTACTATGCAACTTGCTGTGGTGCTGGAAACTGAATTAGAGTTGTATTTACACATTAATATTCTTATTGCTAGAAGGATCTTGAGCTTAAAAACCGTAAGAGCTAACATTGTTTGTGTGCAGAATAATGGAAGGTTTGTCATTGTTTCTCTAGTCTGTTGCCTCTCAGCTCAGATGTGTAAATGTTGCAGTATTCCCCAGTGCTTCAGTGGTTGACTCTCTGGCAGCTGTGGTATGTTTATGAAAATGCATCTCTAAAACACATTTGTCTCTTGACAACAACAAAGGTCAAAAGAGCTAAAATATTTAATAAAGTTTCAATTTCCTATTCAATGAGTTGTTTTGCTTTCTTTCTTTTTGTATTTGTAAAACCCAATAACAGGGAACATTTGTTATTTGTATTCAGGAGGAAAAATACTGTCCTGCAGCACTGTGGCACAGCGCTCTGGCAGTAACACGCTGGGAGTGAATCAGCTGAGCTATGAGCATGTAGCCAGGTAGATAGACCTGTGTTCATCTTTACTTCAAGCATCATTTAAGTTATAAAGTGTGCTTTCTTTATTAATTCTGCTTGTATACCTAATATTCAAATAAGATACCAGTGGTGTTTCTTAATGATGATCTGCGTAGTTCCTTGCCAAGAAAATACTTGTTGGATTTTCACAAGTCTTGTGGGGTTTTGTCTTTTACAGTGATCGCGTTTGGATTTTTAATACATGTTAAAATTTCTTTTACACTGATAAACTACCACCTTAAACAGAGCAAATATAATTCAAATTTAGGCTTCAGTCATCTGTTTTAATTTTGTTGTGCTTTGGTTTTGGAGCTCGAGTGGCATGAAGATCATGCCTTTTCCCCTCCCGTGGGAATAATCTGATGCCAGTACACTCATTGATTCTTGCCTGCCGATAACATTAGCCCATGCTTGGGAGACTTGCAGTCTCATCTGTCTTGTTTATATCCAGTATTTTTGTAAATTTTACGTTATACTTGTATGCAGAGATGTTGGCCAGAATCACCACCTCATGGTCCAAGGGCTACTTTCACTGAGAGCCAGTCCTTGCCCTCACGTTCTTTAAGAAGTGGCTTGCAGGCTTCTTAAAAGCCCCCTGGCCCCACTGTAGCTCATCTTTCCTCGAGTTCCTCCAGACTTAGCAGCTGCTCACTCCAAGGGTGGGAATGAGAGCTGCTTTTACTGTCTGCCAGTGTGGTACTCTCACCCCTCCACTGGAGTTACCAGAATCAGAGTGTAAATCCTTGGCCTTAAGGTAGAAAGTAATGGTTTTGGTTGCTCCCTGCACTTAGGAACTGAGCTTTTGCCAGCAGGACAGAGAGAACTGTAGCTCTGACCATCTGACTAATCCCCTTTGAATGCCTCTTTGACACTGAATGGGTCGTTACAGTTTGAGAACTGCTTACAATGCAGGCTAATCAGAGGATGATAAAAAAATGTATGTTTGGAGAGTTTTCTTTAACTTGAAGTTTTCTTCGAAAATGCCTATGTCAATTAGGTATTTTTTTATTGGATAGAAATTCATTGTGTGCTTGAAATGGTATTTTTCTCCTGGCATTTTCCATTTTTCTAAGGTTTAAGCAAAAAGATTTGTACAAGTTGCAGTCTACCTCAGAGAGAAAGTAGTCCTTTAAACTTTCTGAGAGGTAATTAAGTTTATTTTTTGTAATTCTCTGAGAGGACCAATGAATATGACCTTTCTTCCCTCATCCCAGTGTTTTAACAGCACAAGAAGTGATCCTCTGGGAGCCACAGGAAGAACGACAGAAGAGCCACACTGAAGAAAAAGATGTGTAAGAGCCACAGACCATTTAATATCAAAACTATTGATGCAAAGCAGGAAGATGACAGAGACTAAAGCTGAGAGAGAAAGTATCTGAAGTACTGAAAGAGTATTTTCTTGTGATAAATTGTGAGATTGGTATAAAAATGCTTTCAGGTACCATTGTCCTTAGTGTGAAAGACTGTCATTAGTAATTAATTTAGTGTCAATCTGGGTGTGCTTCTTCACATCAAAGTATTAAGATTTCATACTCTTCCATATTACACACACACACACACACACACACACACACACACAGAGTAAAACTACTTTTAAGAGCAAATTGTTAGGATGTAGCTAAATGTTATAACAGCAATAGTCTTGGGATTGAGATTCTCAGGAAAAATTTGCAGAATGATTTTCTGCCTTAACTAGCAAAGTTAGTTTCTTTTTGCAGATAATGCAGATTTGCATAGAAATTCCTGAATTGGTGATGATACCTGGCCATTTCATGGTCTTCTGAGGACAGTGTAATCCAGGGTGTATCTGCACAAGTGTTGCTTAATATAGTTCCAGTTCTGCAGCCACTTAAAAATTTTTGTAACTTGAGTGGACATCAGTGCCTCTGCAGATCTTTCACAGTTTCAGTTTATCTGATTCTTTTAAAATGTTGTAAGACCTATATTTAGTTGTGATTAACATCCTAAATTTTTATTAAACCTTGAGGTCTTTCCTTGACTTCGGAGTTTTCTACCTAGTGGTTCACATTTTAATTTCTTGCCCTTTCTGGGGACAGTTTCCTGAACTTGCTTTTATAGAGGATTATTCAAATTAAGACATACTGTAAAGGAAGGGAAAGCAATTAAACTTTTCTGTTTCTGCAAGATTATTGAAGATTATGATCTTTAGCCTTCCAAGAATTATGTGGGAAATCTTCAAAGAGAATGTCTCTTCCTTCTGGAAAATTAGATAAAACTAAACAAAATTTAAGAACCTGAAAACAGCAGAATTTTAGTGATGAGCAATTGCAAAAAGTAGCTATTCTAACTGTCACAACATGTTTGAACACTTCAGATCAGTGACAGATATTCAGGATTTGTCATGTATCACCTGTGAGCAGAACTACTGCAGGGACATGGAATGTAAAACACCCCGAGTGAGCCATGCACCAACCAGTGTCAGCACCCCCCTCAGCTCAGGTAACTGCAGAGAGGAGAGACCTGTGAATTACTTCACCTTTCTGTGCCAGGAGTCAGACCTTTCTGTCAAGACTTGCTAATGTTAAAAATCATCAATGCAAGTCATGGAAACTCTGTTCATGTAGTTCCAATGGAAACACATCAGTCTTGGAGTCAGCAACCACAAGCGATGCTCTACCTGTTGTTTGAAATCTTGGTGGGTCTGAGTAATTACAACTGGATAGTTAGAGCCTGTTTGGCCAAAAGAAACCTCTTAGAAGGAGGCATCTGAAAAAACTGCTATCTGAAAGAGAATTAGTTGGTAGTTAATAGTGGCCTTCATAAATCAGAAATTGTTGTAGACACTTAAAAATCGATTTGACTTGTTACATGTAGATATTAGCATTTTAAAGACAGTGCAATATGCATTTGATATGTTTTGACTTGATAAAGTAATCTCAGTGTTTGTTTAACTGAATTTTTAAGATCTGTGACTTACTTTGTACTTTCATTAATTTACTCCTAGGTAATTGGTTTGAAATTCTGTTTAGCAATGATTTATGGACAATAATTTCTTAAATTTGCAGGTGCAGGTACATGTTCATTTCTGCTTCCATTGACGTGATCAAGATACTAAAAAAAAATAATTTAAAAATCCAGCTATCCTATAATGTTTTAATTTTATTTTTCTTTTAAATGTAGAAGAAAAAATTGCACTAGCCTTTGAGAAATACAAACACTACCATGAAATAGTTTCAGATTATTCCTTTTGTGGCTCTCAAGAGATGTCCAAGACATTCACTACAGCCTGTGAAGAAGGAAGGAGCACTGAAGTTCCCTTGCCTGCTTCAGCAGTTTGCTCACCTGAATTGAATGAACCTGTAAGTCTAGTAAATCGACTTCATGCCAGACATTCCTTAAAACATTTTAAAATTACTTTTTCCTTAAAATAAACACAAGATGACAAGCATAGAAATCCTTCTAGGCCTTTGTGAATGTTATGGAATCGTGAATCTTTTGACATAATGACAAAAGTTATTATTAATTTCAAAGCTGTCAGTGTGTGCTACTGATTAAAGAGTTGGCTTCCCCTTGCACTTAATCGTGTGTAAATGTTGACCACCATCAATGTGGCCTTGACTGCCCTCCAGCCCTTCCCTGGCTGTAAAGAATAGCCACTTTCCAGCACAGGATCTGGTAATCTTGGAACACCAAAGTGGTAAGTATCTGCAAAATGACTGGGTAGAAAAGGAATGTTTTTGTTGTGAGGGGAGAGGTTGATCAGTTGGTCTTTTGGTGAGGCAACAGCAGGCTGCTTATCTGAGCCACCCTGAATTAAGAAGTGATTCGTGAACTGGAGGTTTCTGACTGTGCAGTAGTGGGAAATAAGCCTGAACAAAAATAAGTGTGTGTGTGTACAGGTATGTAAGTTTCCTTGTGAAACTGAAGAATTCTCAAAACTTCAGTGAGGGGAAGGAAATGAGTGCTTTCTTAATGAAGAAAACCAAGGTGAAAGCATCAATCTAATAGTTTGGAAGCAAGTAAATGTTCAGAAAGCCCTTGTATTAGGGGATTAAGTTTGCCCTTTTTATGCAGAGATGTGGCATAATGTTATCAACTTCCTTGTATCAAAAAATCCTGTCTTTGAAGTTGACCATTTCCAAGGTCACTGTGGTGATTTCCAGTAATCTTTTTGGACCTGAAGGTGTTCCAGAGCCACACCATTATCTTAACTGTCTTTTCAGACAGTTAGATACAAGAAGTTCCCTTTGTGCCCTTCTGATTGTTATTAATTGATGGGGTTGTCATTTAAAGATTAAATTAGAGTTTGTTCAGCCAGAACAATAGCACTGTCATCCAGTTAGGTGTGTCTTTCTGCTTGCATAGCAGACAGTTGGAATTCATAAAGCCCATTAACAGTGCAGTGCTGCCTTGATGGGCTCTTTAGAGATTATGTCATTTTGGGATGAAGTTCATGAAGCACCTGTTTCATTTTGAGGACAGTGGGGACTTGCCTGTGATTACAAATCCTTGGTTTTGGGGGGCTCTTTTGGTGAGTAGGAGTACCTGGCTTTAATAACTAATGATTCAAAGCATAACATGGGATCTTCAGAGATGTTGGATCTGGCCTTTCAGAGAATTCCCACCCAGTTGTCCCTACAGAGGGTTGAAATGGATAAAGATTATGTAGCTGACAGTATTTCATGGCAGGCTAAAAGATGATTGAACAGCAGCCTAAGCAAAATTATTGACACATGTGGCTTACCTGGATGCTACTTCTCTTATATTTTGAAGAGATTGAAGAGCTTATTTTAAAATGTAATAGTGAGTTAAGGCTTTAATTAAGGCCTTTACCTCATTTTGGATTTAGTGTGTTGAAGTAGGAGGATTGAAGACCAGTAGTTCTTCAATTTACCATCTCTTGTTTCATTCTGTATGATCTTACACAGGATGGGCTGCCAGTAGTTGCTTTGTCCTTGAGAAGCACCAGGAAGGCATCTGGTGAGTCCCTTAACTAAGTCCCAGTGCAAATAGAATGATCAACACATGAAGAAAGACATTTGAAAAGAAATTCTCCAGTTCTACTTCATTTGAAAAGAATTTCTACAGTTTTACTTCTCCTGTATTTTTTTTTCCTCCTGGCCATCTCTCTTTACAGGGATAAATGTCTTCGCACACATCAGTGGATAATTAGGTTATAGATTTTGGGTTTGCACCTGCAGACTTAAGAACTCTGACCTTCAATCAACCTCTGTTTGAAGTGTAAATATTACGGGTCTAAAATTTGAAATAGAGGATTGAGAACTGAATGTGCAAGTCTAGCTCTAAACAAATTTTCCATTATTAAATTATTTAAGGATAGTCAATAAAATGTGAATGAGCCAGGCTCATGCAGGTTAATAAATTAAATATGTCAGCAAGATGCTGTTGTAATGTAAGCCTATATCACAGTTATTAAGGATTAATCACTGCTAATTAACTAGACTTCTTTATTTTCTATTTCAGCACTCTCCCAGGCATCTAACAACTTCATTGATGATCTGCCTCCACCAGCCCAAGATCTGCTGGATGAAATTGGTAAGAGGCACTTCACCCAGAACGTCTGAACCCAGCCAGCTGCATTCAGGCAGGATTGCTCCCAAATCAGTCACTACTAAAATACACAAGAGCTTCCAAATTAGTTGCAGTCAAGTCAGTGATTAGGTAGTTAGGCATCAACAGCTTCGGTAACTGGCAGTTAGTCCTTGAGGTTTCTGTGTTTCATATAATGGTTAGTTGCTGCTGCTGCCAGCAGCTGAACTGTTGAGTGAAGACAGAATTTAACCCTAAGATGAATTTAGTGTAGACTGAGGTTTTTTTTAAGGTGTCCCAGAGCAATGTGTGTTCTCCATTAAAATCAACATGAGCCAGGCAGCTACATCCCTCAGGTATTTTTGTGGAGCTTATTCTCACTAATTTAGGTTTCTTTTTGTGATCACATCTTCAGACAGAACATGGTGTAAAAGCTCTGTATTGTTTTTATTGGGGTGTGGGGGTGTGTGTGTGTGTGTTACACAAGAATTTGCTTTGGTTACTCAGCTATAAACTCTGATTGTATAGAGTCAATTTAGAAAGTGTATCCAGCTCAATAAGAAAATACTCTTGTTTTAACAGAATATGTGCAGCAGCAAGATTCCATCACTCAAGACTTTAAAGAGAAGGAATTGCATGACTGTGGAGAGCAAACAAATGGTTAGTTGATAATAGTCCTAATGTAGAGATTACACATAGAAAAATTACTTTTGCATTGCTGCAGAAATACTCTGAATACTCATTGCTGTTTGTGCAGCTGTACAAATCACTTCAGGATTTAGCTTTTGGGGTTTTGTTGTGTTGGTGGTTCAGCAGGAATATGAGAGGATTCTCCCTTTCTTGGTAAGGTTACACAGTGTTTTCACAACGTTGGCTCTTTCCCTGTGTATTCATTCTTTAAAGTCTGTGGGGATCTGGTGTGGAAAGACTGCAGGTCTGAACTGTCATAATTAATCTACTCTTGTTATGCTGCTGTAACGTTTGCTGTGTTCAAACAAGTGAGGAAACACATAGATGGTGGGCAGCTGGTGTGAAATAGAGCTTTCCATTTGGAAAATACAGAGTTTCTATTCTGGGAGTGGTTTTTTGTGGAGAAAGTGGACAGTGCATACTAACTGCTCATGTTCCTTTTTCATCCTAATGAAATAATGCCTTGGATCTCATAGGGTAAGAAAACAGCATCCACAGGGATAATCAGTATTTTATTTCCTGTTCTGTAACAAAGATACCAAAGACAGTGGATCTTCCTGCTTGTGAAACTGCAGATAGTAGAAAGTGGGAATAATTTTTAGATGTACAGCAAGTAATGTCAGGGGAGCAGAAAACCTAAGTCTTTATAGGCTCTGCATTTTTTCCCCAATAAGTCAGAAAATTAAAAGCTGCTTAAAAAAAAAAAAAAAAGAGTGGAGAACATGCGTTAGTCTGTAAAAAAAGCTAAACAACATAGTCACTTGAGAACGATACTGGCACATTGTCTGTGTTATCCTACAGCTTTGTTAGATCTTTTCCCCAAAGGATAGAAGCTGCTGTGACTTTATTCATAGGAGTATCTTGTTTTTAGGTGGCGAGGAATGCAGCAGCCTGTACTGCTTGCTGTTCAATCACTGTGGTTTTGTTGTATTTGCATAAAGTACAGCTATTTCAGACTCCATTTTTGTGACAGCCTACTGCTTCCTGCTTATCATAGCTTAGCAGAAGGTGGCTGAATATATTCACATGCTGTAGGGAACAGAACTTACTGAGATAAGTCTTGGGAGGGGGATATCGCTGGATTTCGCTAAGTAGGGTAACAAAGCAGCATCCACAGGTTTTCTTTTGATTTTTCTCCCATATCTAGGATTGTAAGGGGAAAGATTAAAGATTAATTTCCACATGCATTTTTCATTTTAGTGTGAAGCAAAACAGTCAGTCCCATGAATCTAAAAATGTGTTACAGTAAAATATTTATCTGAGTCTTGCTAGTGGCCACCTTTGACTGTAGATAATGTGAATTTGCTTAACTGGTAGGAAATCAGATGACTGAGGAAAGAGTAATTGAGAAGTGGACAATGGGAAGTTTTCCCAAGAGCAGTAAATAAACAGAAATTTTAATTTATCATTTTCCTTCATACCTTTGATATTGAAATCTTTCTGTTTATGTGAATAGCTCCAGCTCAAATTAAAATGGAAGACGGAGAGTCAAAAAAAGAATCGGAGAGGAATGAGGAGAGAAGTAGTTTATGGACTAAGGAGTCATTTAATTTAGCAGAGGAAACAGAAAGGTATGAAAAAAGGATGATGTTTGGCTTTGAATTACAAAGACTTAGAATAATGGTTCCAGTATATTTAACAGGATTCAATGCTCACTTTATGCCAACTTTTTAAAGAACTTGGATAATTTTGACTATCTTAAAATGTGTAATATTAAACTTGCCAGCATCCATTTAAAATCTTGTATTCACCAGGGCTCACTCTACACTTGATGATGTTCTAGAAAAAATGCTTTCTGTGGATGAGGAGATCCAAGAGCAACCTCAGGGACACGTTCTCAGGTTAGCTGATAATTGAAGCTTTGTTCATAAGTGTATTTTGTTTATATTCCATGTACGGACCTATGCAGGATTTTTCAGAAGATGGGCTGTCACTCCTTAGGGAGTAGCATGTCAGGAAACTTGCCTGAAGACATCCATCTGAGCTCACCATACTAAATTGAGAGGGAAAAGAATGTTTTGTTAATATAATTTCCTGTAGGTGGGAAGTAAATACTTCAGTAGGCTTGGAAGGCAGTGTATAGTCTTCACAGAAATCGGAGATAATTGAACAGAATGGTGGATTTTTTAAGATAGAGAAGAATGTACTTTTAAGAGAAATCATGAAAGCTCTTTAGAACAGACTTTAAAGAGTAATTTGGGAAGATGGTTATACTATCGTGGCAATGACAGAAGTCGTATATACATCACTGTAAGTAAAATATTAATAGCCCAAATGATCAGAGCCTAGTAACTCTGAACTCCCCAGTAAATGCCAGGCAGTAGTCATAAGTCATTCCTAACATATATCACAAGATACTATTTTTTTTGGTATCAGAATGATACTTATTTTTTTTACTGAACACAGAAGGCAAATGTCATGATAACCAAGGGGATCTGGCTGAGAGGTTCCTGTAAATGGCTCAGTCCAAAGCCTGTTCACACAAGCAGTCAGGCAGCATTTACATTTATGTAAGGAACCACTGGAGTCTTCATATGGATGTCAAGCTAAAGCACATCTGAGGTCTTGCAGTGGAGAGTCTGGTGGTTGGAGGGGACAGATGCTCATTATAGGTCAGGATTAAAAGAAAAAGTAATAGAACATCTCCAGAGGCTTCTGTTTTAGTACTCTGTATTTATCCTGCCTAAAGAAAATACTAAAAATTGAGGTGATTAACTCTCATTCAAGGGCTGCAAGCCTGCAAGATGCAGAAGCTGCTGGAAGGAAGAAGGGAGTGGAGGAAGGTGGAGCCAAAGGCAGAGCACTGGAGAGCTGTGCAGGGAGCTCCAAAGGTCCTTCTCATCTGTAAAGCAACTGGATCCTTGCTGGGCAGTATCACATTTATTACAGTGTTAGCACTGAATTTGTTTGAATAGTTTCCTGCTCTGTTGCATTGTGCAGTTTTCAGTGTTGCAGACCAAATGATTGTGATTTCTGTGGGCTGCTGTTACTGCTTAGGCACTGGAATGTTTCCATGCTGGAGTTTGGAGCACTGTTAGAGCCCATGTAGTGTGTGTTTTTCTTTGCTGATTAAATTTAACAAGGTAATTTCTTGTTTTCTCTTTTCTTAGCGCTTTTGTGATCTAGTGTTGAACTGATTTGACTGATTAAGGGGATTAATTGCTGTGCAAAAAGCTAATGAGAAAAAGGCAGTGTTCTCTAGAGATTGCAATTGCAGCAATACATTCCCTGCCAACATTAGAAAAGAATATGAGAGAGAAAATCTGGTTGGTGGTAAAAAGATACCTGTTGTTGTTTAATTAAACTATACTCTTGTTAGGCCTCATCCAAAGAAAAAAAATCCCTGGTTATGACTGAGTTTTGGATTAGGATTTTGTTGGATGCAGCAGCTCCATATTTAACTTCTGTTGTGATAAACACTGCAGGGGTGTGAAGATTGCCCATGTCCCTTTTGAACAGACACTGGGATTTTAGCTGCCTTCATGCAGCCAGGTGTTCCTCCTGTGTGTGTGGAGATGCTGCCTGGCTCTAACAGGCACTTCCTTTGGTTTAACAATAGTAATAAAAGTTTACAAGGTTATTTTGCTGCCATGTGGTTATTTTATTTTTTTTCTGGTTTTGGGGATTTTGAGGGGTTTTGGATTACTTTTTTTTTTTTTAATTACTGATGTTCTCCATCATCAGACTCTGTGCAGCTGGATTGAGGTACTCCTGGAGGTGCTGCAAACTGGCAGACTCGGGGAGCTTGCTTTAGAACAGATCACAACAAAAATGAAACCCTTTCACCCCATGAGTTGTGTCGTGGCAGGGATGGAGCTGGAGATGAAGTGCGGGCAGCGGGGAGGCTGCTGCTCAGGCTGGCAGTGGGTCTGGTCTGGTGCATGATTCTGGCCAGGCAGAAGCTAAAGATTTTCTAACTCGGGCTTGTACCAGCTGCAGGCACCTGGTGTTCTCTGTGTGCCTGTTCTGTAGCCTTCCTGCAGGCTGAAGAATTTTACGCTCTTGATGGAAGCTGCTGGAACAAGATCCTACTGTGCTTGACACCAGCCCCCGGGTGTGCAGAGCGCTGCGCGGTCCTCTGCTGGGAACGGAGGGTGCTGACACGGGGGAAAGTTTTGCAATTGGTGTGGCTCTGTCCATAGTGGCTTGTGACCCATAACTGGTGAGTAGCCCAGGGCCATTCCTCTCACCTGCGGCAGTGTTTTGTTGTGTTTCAGAGGCTGGCTCAGTGAAACAAAAAACACCACTTTGAGAGCAGCAGCCCTGTGCTGGAGCGGGGCGAGCGCCTCTGTGTTCAACGGCCGTGTAGTTATCGCCTTGGTTTGCAGCATGGGAAATCTCCACAGCTTCTTGGATTTCTTTTTGCCTTTTATCTGTCAGACCAAATGGTGGGCAGACCCTGAACCATTTCCCTATCTTTTTTTAATCTTAATGTGGAGAACTTTTATTTCTGTTGGTAGAGAGCCTTTCAAGTAGCCCTGTAGCCTGTCTGTTCTCCTTATCAAGGCCAGAATGCAGCAGTTAGATTTCCATTTTTCATCAGCTTCTATTTTTCCAGATTTAAGGTTAGTATGAATGTAAATCATCCTGATAACTTAAAGCATGGACACCAAAGCTGTAATTAACAGGAACAATTAAACGAGGACTAGTGACAAGGCAACAGAGAAACTCAGAGGGGCCCATCTAAGGCTGCTTTTCAGCTTCCCAGAAAATGAAAGGCCAATTAATTAAATTAAAACGGTGATACTGAGCTGTTCTAATTCCTCTCTGAGCCGATTGCCTGCAAGCTGTGAGAGGGATGGGGCTGGGGGGAGGAAGGAGGGACACCAGACAGAGCTAGAGGTGTTGGGGGGGGATGACACGCACCAGATGGGGCTGGGGGTGAGGTGGGGGGACCACCCAGCAGTGCATGAGGGTGCTGCATTTCTCTGGAGGCAGTGTGCAGGACAGTTTGAACAAAAATAAGAAGAAAAGCAAATGTTAATTCTCTGAGCAGACGAGTTTCAGCTTCTTTCTACCTGTCATACTGGTCTTGGTTTGGAGGAATTTTTGTTTGTGTGTTGGAGGAGGGAATCTTGGAGAGAGGAAAAACCCCCTCAGTCTCCCAAATCTCATAATCAGAGCCAGTCCAGATTGCCTTCCTGGGTGCCTCTTGCCAGGCTGTGGACTGGGGGCCAGTGAAGCAATTGAGTGAGGTGGTAAGCAAATGTTAGCATCATTTCCTTCACTGCAACTGCAGAAGCTGTGGAAGGTGGTAGGAGGAGGAGAGGAGTGAGGTGTGTGTTGGGAACCTCCCTGTGGCCCATGTGCGATGGAAACAAATCCACTGAGGGGAGGGAGAACCTTTCAATCTCGTGCCTGTGAATCAGCCTCCTTTCGAAAGTGATGTGTGTGTGGAATCAAAACTTGGAAGACAATTAACTATGGAGGCTGGTGGCATTTTAAAAGATTGAGAATTCAATCAAGCAGAGTCTGAGGGGATTTGCTGCCTGAGGTGTTCCCTAAATTCTGTTATATATAAGCCTTATCCACAGGCTTCTCCATCCCATGCACTGCAGCACAGGCCAGAGGTGTAACTGCAGCTGGTGCAGATAAATACTTGGGTTTGAGAGCCAGGATTGGGTGTGGGGCTTTGGAACCTCATGGTGAGTTGTGGTTTTTTTGGTTTTTTTTTTTTGTTTTCTTACAAGCTTTGCCATCTTTTACTTTCTTCTCATGTCCCAGCTCTTCAGGCAGCAGCAGCTCTGCTGTGTCTTGGCCTCAGGGGCTACAGGGCCTCTTATAATCTGGGTTTTCACCCTTGCTGGGCCATCAGTGGATTTAAGACCATTCCTTATTACCTGAACTATAAATAAAATATAACTCTGTATCTGAGAGATTTTTTTATTTTTTTTTTTATGATGGCATGTGTGGCACTTGCCACAAGAGAAGTGCCACCTGTAGTAGCAAGGGGGGAAGAGATGTCTGTTGGACTTTCCATCATTGGTAAAACGGAGTCATGTGAACTTGTGCTATTCGTTATTGTTTATTAATACAGCCTGCACAGAACACCCTGGATGGATTTGTGCTAGAGTCATAGCAAGACCTCAAACTGCACAGTGAAATCTGGCAATGAACTAAGCCTCAGGCTCTGTGGGGATGGTGGAACATGCAGCTCTGTCCTACAGCCCATGCCAGAGGTGACACCATAGCCAGGCCCTCTTCAGGCCCTGATTCTGGGGCCCATCAGCAACTGGGAATGTTGTGCACTGAGGAGAGATGACTCTTGTTTCATCTGTTCTTCCCGAGGTGAGGAGTAGGAAGGACGGTGGGTTTCCTTAGGATTGTGAAATAAAAGGTTTCAGTTTGTCTCCTGACGTGGTGGCTCCTGTCCCATGAAGAGACAATGTCGTGTCTTTCTGAGGAGCACTGGAGGGCTTCTGACCTCCAAGAGTCACCCATCTCCTGGGGGTGGAGAGCTGCTTCTCTGTGCCCGTGTTGAGTGAGGCTGGGTGGGAGCAGCCGGGGCAGGAGCTGGCAGCAGTCAGACTGGGTGACATGGAGTCACCTTGTTCCGCAGCCCGTCTGTGCGGGGGCTGGTGGCAGCTGGAGCAGTTTTTCCTGTCCCCATGGGGTGGTGACCACAGCACACCATTTTCAGCAGGCAGCCCTGGAACTGGGCAGGGAAAACACAGGTGTTGTGCTGTGGCAGAAAGCTGGTGTCCAGCTCAGGAATCAGTGGTGGACATTTGTTCTGTTTTGGGTGAGATCTGCACTAATTCCCAGCCCCACTCTTTGCAGGCTCTGGCAGTTTATTGACAATAAACATTGCATTCTGTTTGCTTTTTGTGTTCAATGAGCAGTTTATGATCTAAAATTAACTTGCCTGACCCCATAAAATCATGGAAGCAGAAAATGAGCTTTCGTTCAGGCTCAGAGGCTTCTTCCTCCCTTTCCACTTTATTCCCCCCAAACCTCTCCTTACACAGCAACCCTTGGATCTCACCTGCATGTACCTTCCAGAGAGGATCGAAGTTTCCTCTACATTTTATGAGGCCATTAAGTTATTCTCCAGAAGCCCCAGTGATGCTGTGGTTTCATTGGCTAATGTCTCGCTCTCTCTCACCTGTTTGTTCATGAAGACATAGATGATTGGATTGTAAACTGTGGCAGTCTTGGAGAAGTAGGAGGGCAGGGATGCAAGCGTTGGCTGGATGACAAGGTCTTTGTTGGTGGCTACCACCATGGCAAATGTGGCATAGGGCAGCCAGCAGATGAGGAAGGCCACCACCATCACAATCACCATACGTGTCACCTCCCGCTCTGCCTGCTGTGTTGTGTCTGACTCCTGCTGCTGTGCTGCAGCCTGTGGGTAGGTGAGGAGAGAGAGAGAGACCTGTTCATGACTTTTGGCTGCATTTCCATCCCTTAGGTGCCCTGACATCAGTGCCAGGAGATATCAAAAACCTGCCATGAGGGTCTTTGTCCCAGTGGTGATGAAAACCCCTTAACTCACCTGGCACTCACAGTACTTACCCATCGCAGGGTCATCAGCAGGTTGGTGTAAGAGAAGAGAATCAGGCTGAGGGGCATCACAAAGCAGGTGACAAACAGGGCCAAGATGTAGCTGTTGTTGTTGCTACCACCCGTGTACCAGTTGGGCCCACAAGAAGTTCTCAGACCTGGAACAAGTTTCAAAACAAGCCTAACCCAACCATGGGCTTGGAGAGGGGCTCAGAAACAGGCTTCAAAGCACCAAATGCTGGCACTGACCCCTCTTAGCGATGCTGCCCAAGCACCTCTTGCTTTTCTAGCCCCAGGGAGCTGGAGCTCAGCCACTGTGGCTTTTATCTGGCCAGCTGCCTCCTACAGCTGCTGTAGGAGGGTAACTTGTGGTTCCCAGCATGATGCTGAGTCTATGCACAGAGAGCTGGGCTAGGTGTGTGTTGGGGCTGCTCGTGAGCAACCTGATGTAGCTGAAGCTGTCCCTGCTCACTGCAGGGTGCAGAGTGGACTAGATGGACTTTAAAGGCCCTCCCAACCCATTCTATGATGTTAACAACCAGCTGGAAAACAATATGCAAGGCAAAGCTGCTGTGGAGCCTGAAACACATCTCCCCTACCTTCGGGCACGTAGCTGCTCCAGCCCATGAGTGGTGGGGTTGTCCAGAGCAGCGACCAGCTCCACGTGAAGGCGCAGCCACTGACCGCGTGCCGGTGCTGGAACCGAAAGTCTCCCAGGGGTCTGCAGACCACAATGTAGCGCTCGAAGGCCAGGATGGCCAGAGACCACAGCCCCACGATACCTGGGGAGAGAAGGGGGCTTGTGGCTGAGGAACAGACTGTCCTACCACTCTGCTGCCCATGCTGGGACACGGCAGATGATCATTAAGAGCTGTTGAAGTAAATGGTTTGTAACAAAGGCAGAGGTCATCTCTAGCTCTGAGGCCTATAAAGATGATGTTGGCAATTGGTGTGGTTACGACCACAGCTTCTCCACAAAAGGGTCTGTGCAGTTTCACGTTTCTGGTGCACACAGACCATCCATGTGCTGACACAGCAGGCAGCACCCATGAAGCACAGCCTGAGCGAGGACTCCTTATGTGCCCAGGTGACTTTTCCCACTGTATGCAACCCAGGCAGAGTATGTGGTGGTCTGGAACAGCCAGCACCTACTTCCCTATGCTAAAGATTAGCCAAGGGACACAAGTTTTACATCATGAGTGTGTTGAGTTTAGAAGCTGCAAGTTGATGAAATGCTCCCCAAAGCTTATTTGCTAAACACACTAACACCAAAGACCAAGACACATCTCAAGGCTTGTGTCCTTACCTGTCAGGGAGACCATGAAGCCCTCCAGTTCACACATCTGTTTGCCAAACACGAAGAAGCCGTTGATGTTGTTGGAGAAGCTGACGGAGCTGCCACAGAGTGTCACCAGCAGGTTGGCCACGGCCAGGTTCACCAGGATGTAGTTCAAGGGGGACCGGAGCTTCTTGTACCTGATGGAAACTGTGATGACCAAGCCGTTCACGAGGGAGGCACAGACCACAACGATGCCCATCAGCACAGCCACCGACAGGTACGTGCCCTGCGGGGCCTGGTGGGGCCACTGGGGGCCATCGAAAGGCCCTGGGGTCCCATTCTGAGGGGGCTCCTGTGAGCTGTTGGCGGGATCCATCGGGCTTCTGCCACTGCCACACGGGCCCAGCTGGTGCAGGTGACCCTCCCCAAAAGCAAAGCCTCTTTATAAGGCAGGAGGGTCTGGTGCACCCACCCCAGGGAGCTTTGCATTAAAATACCTTAAGCTTTTTTTTTTTTTTTTTTTTTTTAATTTGAAAGGTTTGGCCTCCTCCCCCCCCCCCTCTTTTTAATCAGCTTTTTATTCTGGGGGGGGAAAAGAGGGACTTAAAATCCCCACAAACCTC
>JANHGL010010921.1:15330-35835 GCA_024611195.1 Ceyx melanurus | reverse complement strand
GTCTAGGTGATCCTGCTCAGGCAGGGGGGTTGGACTAGATGATGTTCTAGGTCCCTTCCAACCCCTAATATCTATGAATCTATCTATGAATCTATGAATCAATTCTTGAATTAGCTGGTTTGATTAATATATCAAAGAAAAAAGCTATCTCAGAAATGTAAAACCTTATTATAAAACAATGATGAAAACATTTACTACAACTGATTAAACAAAAAATAGGCAATCTCTTGGATAGTACACAAGAATCTGGCTTATTTTTATTTATTAATAAATCATGATAATCTTGTTCCATTGTTTTGCTAGCAAAAAGTTAGCATCAATAATGTAGTTGTTTCTATTAAAATTGTGATTTATAGAGTACTTCTTACATTAAAACTATTAAAGAAAGATCAATTTATCAGTAAACGTTAATGCACAAATAAACTGGAGACAACATGTTCAGTTCAAATAAGATTTAGCCTATTATTTGGTTCAGTCTAGGGACACAGAAAATTGAACCTCTGTAATATTAAACAATATTGTAAGCAAATGCAGTTTACTGGTTTCTTTGTTAGCAAGAGATCCATAAGCAACCACAGCCCTTTGCATTGTAAGCCCTTTATTTTGTGCTGAATTTAAAGCAACAACACAGCAATATGATGAGACAGGGCTATTTTTGCATCATTTTTGTATCATGTTCAGGAAAAGGAATTCAGCAGCACCCCGAAATGAATTAACAAAATAGCCTTACTGCAATTTGACCAGCTGCCCAGGTGTCCCCGAGGCTGCAGGCAGGACAGCAGTCAGGGCAGCCCATGCCCAGCAGCTGGCTTCAGGGTGTGTATTACTATTTTGTGGATGTATGTGGAAGCAAGTGCTGGCCTTCCTGGGACAGACTCTGCAGCAATGCTGAGAAGGACACAGGGATGACAGGAGGTCCAGTGCCAGGTGAAGAGTCATGCCAGTCCCTCATAGGCATGAGCAGAGTGAGGCAGGTTACTGCCATACTTTCCTCACAAAAAGGCTAACAGACGCCCAGACTGTTTCAGTGGGTAGGAACAAAAGGTCCCTCTCAAATCCTTTGTGAGCTGGCAAATTGCACTTAGTGTGTCACAGACCACCAGAGAGGAACCACACATCGAACCTGGTCTTCAGCAAGGAAGCAAAGAAGCTGGTGAAGGGTCTACAGAACAAGTCTTAGGAAGAAGAGCTGAGGGAACTGGGGTAGTTTGGCTTGGAGAAAAGAAGGCTCAGGGAGAACTGTCACCTTCTTGGCTGTTCTTTGTATTAGTTTTGAAGACATCACAGATGTATTTGAAGCAAACTGATGTGCTATTTTTTTTTTCTGAGACCATTTTACATGCTTCTAGTAGAATAACTCCTAAAAAACTGAACCATGAATACACAGACACAATATATGGCTAGACAGGTAGGTTTGCTTCTCACTGAAAATACTCTGTATTTTCCCATATGCTAATACATGATTAGCATACTAATAACAATGACACATCACTGAGGTAACTCACAAAATGTTTTGTCACATAAAGGACTCATGCCCCTTGTTATTTAATTAAGCCATATTTACAAATAACAATTAAGTCAAACCCTTTGCCATACAAGTAGTTCTCAGCAAACTTAAAATATGTGAGGCAGTCTTAAACCAGAGCAGCTTAAGAACCCAAAGGATGTGTGACTTGGTCATCTCCCCTGAAAGGTATTTTATTAGTTATAGCCATGAACTGTCTCTGCATTAATTATTAATTATTAAACAATGCATTACTAACACCAACATTGGTAAAAAGTCACCCTTATTGCAATGGTGTTTTAAGAAATTTACTCTTTCACTTCTCTTTTCTAAATAGACTAAATAGGACACTGGCAATAATGAACCAGTTTCAGTCTAACAGTTTGAAAAGCAATTGAGACATCTGCAGTGGCTCCGGGGCCAGGCACTCACACTGCCCAGGAGGTACTCCACAACTGGTGATGTTCCATTCCAAATTAACTCTCCCTCAAGCCAGGCATAATGCTGATCACCACAGCAGACTACTGGAGACATGATGGCTAAGCAAATTCTGGACAACTACAGAAATTGTTTAAACTAAAACAGAAAAAAACCCAAACAAATCCAAATAACAAAATATAATAACAAAAAGAGAGTCACTTGGTAGCTCTGCAAGTACCATGCTTTAAGGAAAAGAATCGTTAAGAAATATCTAACCATGGCCTAGTTTTTTATGACTGTTTTTGATACTAATCCTTACATGCGTGCAAGGAAAATCTTCTCTGGAGAGAGAAGAAGATTTAGGTGGTAGCTGGTCTGTGTCCTGCCACAAATTCAAAACCACAGCCACAAATTTGGGATTCTGTCCACCTGATCTACGTGTGTGCATGAGTTCTGCCATTCAACGTGCATGTCAGATTTACCACACAGGTGAGGAGCAAATCACTCTGCAGATGTAGTGAATGTGATGTGACTGGAGCCCATCACAATGACCAGCAGCCAATGCCCTGGAGCTGTTTTCTCCAGGCTGCTCCAGCCATCCAGTCCAAACTACTGCTCACCCTATTTGCTGGCCATCCAGAGATGTGGCAGATAACAAAAAACACCCCGCAACAGTAATCACTGAGTAAAGCAATAATCTGCCAAGACTACAAGAAGCAATAGAGTTGGCAAATGTATGCCTGTTTTGCCTACGTCTTTTTACAAGGCAGGTACAATTGAAACAAATGCTGTGAAATAAAATATGTCAAAAAGCAAGAAAGAAGAAACTGGTCAGTCTATTAATGTGAATGAAAATTAAATGCCTAGCTTCTGTTTGTGCCTTTGAAAATCTCTGACCTAAACTGAGAGAAAAATGTCCTTTGCAGAACACACAGAATGCCCAATACAGATTCTGGATTCATCTATGAAAATAAAACAGATTATGTTGCTATCAGAGAGAAATGGTGAAGCATCAACCCTCTTATAATCCCAGCTACATAGACATGAATAAATAAATCCCTGACCTGCCAAATTTTCTTAGCTGATGCAAACTGTTTTTAAGATATTTCTATTACATGAGTAAACATCACTTCCTATATTTTTTTTGTCAACTGAGTCTAAGGATTTAAAGAAGACAAATCAAGTTTATTTTAGATTCCCTGAGGAAAAACAAACCCATCTGTCCTCACTCCTTCCCCACTGTTTTACAGTGTTCACTATTAGTTATTTCCATAACACACCTACATTTATCCTTATCTTCAGGAGGAACATTTATCTCACAAATATTCCTGTCAAATGGGTCTAAAATGCCAGCAGGTAAAACAACAAAAAAATTGATCCCCATAGAAATGAAATATATAATATCATGAAGGAGTCAAGATAAACTCTAACCCAGTGTACCTAGAGCTAATCCCTTGAAACGTCTCCCACAGTGTGACATAGCCTACATGGGAACTAACAGAGGAAGTTGAGAAACAGCAGAATGGGCATAAGAGGAGTGTGATGAGTGTTTTACAACACAATGTCAGCCTTGTTATCATAATGGCACTAGTTTAATATCTCTATGGTTGAAGACATCACAACTGCCTGTTTTCTTTCTCCCCTCACAGATGGCATATTTAAAAGCTGAAGACCAGTACCATCTATAACAAGAGATGCAGCCCCAGCACAAGAATTCTCCTGCACTGAAAGATTTCTCTTTATTGTCACTATCACGGTGGTGACTCTCACAGGCTGGTGTGTACTATTCCCACAGCCCAGAAGAAGGCCCCAGACAAACTCCTTTAATTGTTTTTACAGGCACCCTCTCCCAGCATCTTTGTAAATAGCAACAAAGTCAACCTACCCAGAGATCAGCAGCATTGAAGCTGGAGAATCTCAATGTGGACAGTAGTTTAAGCAGCCACCACAGGATCACAAACTGTGTTCCTTTTAGCAGGAAAAAGCTGCAATAAATATGAAGAAACCTTACAGGAAGAGTATTATAAAATCTCAGAGGCTTAAGCCAGCAGAGCTATATGGAAAGCCATGTTTACCAAGCCTCAAAATCCCCCTTTAGAGGATGCTTCTCTGAAGAGTTTCATGGAAATGTGATTTTAGCTCTCTACAACTGTCATACGGGGCAGTATGTGTAGATGTATGTATAGGAAGCATTTCCAAGCCCCTTTTTGTGGAAGCAGATACTCAACCCAACCTTTACAAATGATCCTGTATTGTGAATTTCCACTGACAACATAATAAAACACACTGTCATAATTATGGCTTTAGATAGTTTCTTTCCAGGACAGCAGGGGTTTACAACACAATTTCTGTTGTTTGTTTTTTTTTTGCCATACATCATGGGACTTCAGCTTTACACTCCCTCACTTCCACTGACAGTGCTGCTTTTCACACTGCATGCTGAGGTGTGAGCATGGTGTTATTATCATCCCAATAAGAAAGTTAGGACAGCAGCAATAAAGTTGGCAATTTTTATTTCTCAAAAGCTGCTTATTGCATGCCTCACCTTTGTCACATGCAAGCCTCCAAGGCACATCTCTCTTAGCATGTGTTTCCACATCAGAGGATTTGGTGAATATCTCAAGACAGTTTTGTTTAATGTAGCACTGAGCTGTGCTGTTTCATTAGTCTCAATGACAACATCTCAACTTACCTGAGCTGCAGGTTTACATTTCTCTGCACTGACAGTTTAAATACAATTTAGCTTGTGCTCAAGATAATCACAAATCCCATCTGTCTTTGCCTCAAAAAAAGACAAGGGCCCTTCTGGGGAGGTTCCTGTGCTGTTTTGTCTGCTAAAACCCAGGCTTGTGGTACCAATTCAAGGTAGACAAAACACTAGGAGGCAGCTGAACCAGGCAGGGAACCCCAAGCTAAACTCACATCACTCGCCATGTTCCCAGCTCTCTCCCCTGGAGTAGTAACACGGATGAGACACAAGGTTGGCATCGGGCCCCTTTCCACAGCTGCTCATGCCCAGCAGTGTAGACACAACTGTGGACCTCAAGTTGTTCCCCATGGCTTTCCAGTAAATAAACTGTCTGGTCAAGGCAGCTTTGGCATGACATGGCTGGGAGGTTGTCAGTGGAAACCTCTATCAGGACGACATAAATGCACTGGCACAGCATGTGCTGTGGAGAGAAACCCCAGGCACACAAGTCAAGGGCAGAGAAGAGATGTGTCGTGTTGTAAAGGATATCAAGAAATAAAGAGTATGAAGAAAAAGAATTTTTCAATAGTCTAAAGTAGATCAAGCTGTTTGTAAAAAATATTCTCATTATTTCTAACAGCTGCCTACAGGAGCTGTTGGACAAATGAGGTGCATTTAGAATCTATTCCTGTAATTTATTTTTTTTTTCAATTCTGCTGAACAAAAAGTATTTCAATAAGCCTTGAATGTATCATAAATTTCATGATACATACTCCTTATGTTATAATGCCTACACTAGTTGTAAAAGACAAATAAGTTTAAGGTGAACATGAGCTTACATTCTATTTAGCTTTATTTTAAGATCACAGTAGTCTTTGTAATACCAATTCTGAACACAAAGATATATAAATTGTTTATTTAATTCTTCATTTTATTTGCTTTGATTTATTTAAAAACAAAAACCTGCAACATCCTTAACATTATCACCATAAGCAAACACAGACAAACAGCTTGACTCAACCAAGTCCTATTTAAAGCACACCACAAGGCTAATTTCTAGTACTGGCAGTGCAGTGATACTGATAACCACATTATGCTACTGAACCCAACTGTGGCTTCCAGAGAAAACAAAACAGAAAAGGAAAAATGCCTTTACTTCTGAATAGAAGTAGCCACACTTCTCCTCAGTCTTATTTTAAAAGCATCACAGTACATGTGTTTGTGGATGTATATGTTGTTCACAATATTATCCTCTCTATGCACCACCAAAATTTTTACCTTTGAAAAGATGAATGCTACAATACACTAAAAATACCTTCTACATTAAACACACAAAAAATGATATAGTATTTCACTTGCTTTACTTCATTCTTCCATACTTCTTGCAGCCTGCAAGACCACAGGACAATTCTGTCTAACCCTCAAAGGATTTTCCACCATCATGTAGCATTACAAGGTAATGAGTAATTTTTGAGCACACTTCTACAATTTAACCCAGCCTGCAGCACACAAAAGCCTGACCAGTCTGCTCTGTAAGTCAGAAATGTAAATTTCCAGGACAAAGGTTTCGCCTTCTCCATGTTTGCTCCTGTTAATATAGCCATCCTTCAACCACTCTGTTCCCAGTCTGCAATTGCTGAAGTGGTTTGAATGTATCTTTAATTAAGGGTCAAATGTCTTACTCCTTCAAATTTCAAAAATACAGTTTGAAACAGAGAGTACCTCAATGTAGACTAAATTAAACCTTCACAAAGCTTGAGGTCCACAGCAGCAGTAGACCAGATGGTCAACAAAATAAAAATTCAACCTGCCAACAGCAGTTACTTTCTCATATAGTAGCACAGCGTCTGCAAATCTCCACTGACAACATGAAAGAAACCCTCCTTGCACTTTTGACCAGGAATTTAAACCATAGCTTCACTAACCTCAATCAGGAAAGAGAGTGGTCACACACATCTCTTTGCTGATACGCCTCCTCTGTGTTTAAAATGTCTGTTGAAACAAATGATATCTTTCTTATATATGCTTTTTTGTTGAACCTGCGCCTCAGGATTGGCTAAGGTAAAACTCTACCACAGGATAAAACCCTACTATGGTCCTTATAGATATGGCAGGACAGCAAACAGAAACCAAGGTTTTTAGCATTGCAAAAGTAATGAAAAAATAGTGGTACACAGTTCAAGCGTTGTTGCCGCTGCTCAGGCAGGAGGGGACAGACATCGATATCAAAGAACCAGAAGCCAGGTCCCAAGGATCCAAAGAACCATTTCTGAGTGTCTCTTGTTGTGGCATGCCCACAGCCATCATGGGTCATAGGAATGATGGAGCTGAGCACTGTTGTCAGATAGCACCTCCAAATACTACTTCCCTGCAGCACTCAACAGTTCACCTGGTTGTGGTGACATACACAGAAATCTCGTTTCTGACCACGGCTTGGTAACATGCTGAGCACTGAGGTCCCCTGTACATCTAATTTAAGGAAACCAGGCTGCTTGAGTGTTAGTAACATTATGTACTTTCCCTAGGTGACAAGAGGATTCAGCTCCAGTAAGATAACTGCAGCATACCCACAATTCCCCAAAGACCACTCTACCCATCACTAAATTTGGAAAACCAAGTACTAAACCTGCAAACAGGGTGAAGGAGTTTGTGTAATTAATGGGAAATGATGAAGATAATATCCAAACAGTAACCTGTCACCTTTGTTAATGTATCAAAGAAACTGAAGAGTGCTAAAGACCAAGCTGTGAAAGCAAGCACAGGATTTGGTAGCATTCAGTACAGTTGCCTTTCTTACAATCCTTTTTAAGACTGTAGAAACTCACCAATATGTCATAGCCAGAAGAATAAAATCTCACCTGACAAATGTAAGAATCAGCACTTGAAAAATCATGTTTTCTCTCTACCGATGTAATCCTGTTGACATACCCTTGTAAAACTCCTTATGCCATAACCCCAGGCACACCGCAGCATGTGTTGTGTTGGTACCAATGCAATTCCATTCACCTTACCCAAAGTGTCATCAATTCACTGCAAAGCTCTGTCTGCTGACGTGCACTGTGCACTGCAAAGAGAGCAGGAAGGCCTCGAGACTGTATTGGCTGCATATTATCAGCAATATAGATAACTATATTCACCATATATGACAACAGAGGGGAAGATAAGATCTTAAGTCCTCACTACTTCCTAAAAACACCTTATATAAGATTTCTGGAAAACAGTGGTTACAAAAAAAACAAAAAAGGAAAAACCATCCTCCTCATGTCTGCCATTTCCCCTTTTCCAGCCTATTTCTGAAGGCAAATTTACCTAGAGAAAACAAAACAAAACAAAACAAAACAAACAAAACCCCAAATCTACTATTGCAGGGAAAGCTCACTCTGAACTGTTTGCCCACCTTTTTGTACAGTTTTCCCTGTACTTCACTTATCAACAGATCAATCCACCAGAGGTGAGATAATAGAAAAATGTTATGCTGAAAGCTGCAAACATGAAGGAGTGTTCAGAGAATCTCCTTTTGAGAAAGTAACTAACTTCACAGCCAAAGAAACTGAGTTGAGGGGAAGTTGAGTGAGTGACCTGGCACAGCTGGAGAACAGCTTAGCTTCAGTACTGCACTACAGCTGGTTGTTGTTACTAGTTAGACTTTTTTTATAGAGTAGCCTGCTAACAGGGGACTCTGCGGGTAAAATCAGGAACCCAGCTTTCAGGTGTTTACAGTCTATGTTACAAGACAAAATAATGTCAGTGATAACGCACATATGTATGCTATAAACACTGGAAAGCAGCTGAGCAAAGCAGCAGTACAACCAGCAGAAGACATGTTGTGCTACGGCTCTGGAAAACCATCATTTGGTACATTTTTAAAATCATTCTAATGGGCCAGTTTAAGCCTTTTCTCAGAAATATATTACACATAATTGAAATGCTCTTTATTTGTTCTTTCATGAGGGAGCCTAGATGATGCAGGTAAAGCCAACTTTTAAAATAACACAGAAGACAACACAAATTTGAGTATGGATGCATCTCCCTTACTACTGTCCAAAGCTCTTTCAGAGAAAACAGAAGGTATTATATGGAACTATCAGTAATAAACACTCAGGTGGGGCATTCAAAGCTTAAGCTTTTTCACAGCCAAGGCAGAAGCTCAGAGAGGTGAAACAGCAGAAGGCAGCTATACAAGGTGGCTTTGGGGTCACTACTTCCCCAGGGCCTTTTACACTCTTCCCTTCCCTTTGGACAATTTGGTCCCTTCCCACATCAAATTGTGTCTCCATTGAAGCTGAAGGCCTCCACTTGTGGTTCAGACCCTAAGGTGGGAGGAAGCAAACAGAGCTGGCTGGAGTCCCAGTAACACATATGCCAGCAGCCCCCATGTGATGGACAGCACGATCCCACCTCACATCATACCCACCCACTGAGATCACCCACCCCAAAGTGATGATGAGAGTCAAGCATTTGCCACACAACTTCTAAAGTTTTCTTTTGCCTGTTGAGCACACATAGAACTATGACCACACATGAAAATAATAACTCATAACTTCATAAAAGAACACTCTTTATACCTCAATATGTTATTCAAGTCCAATAGCTTTACAGGGTAAAATCTAGTGCAGAATCTAACCAAATGTGTTGTGAACACCACAGACAGATTAGTGTCAGCAAGTTTGGCTTAACATCTGTTAAGCTGCCTTAAACACTCTTACCTTATACCTACAAACATGAAGAGTGAAAATCTTCAGAAACTGCTGTTGTCAAGGTATGTGTATTTAGAAACACAACTATTTGGTCAGGGCTCTTCTTGGAGCCTCAGGCTAGGAATATCCGGTACAGTATTAATTAAACATCCATATAACAAAATAGGTGAAGAGACTTTCACCTTTACTTAATTATACAGATTCAGGGTCTACTATGAATCCTATAGTACTACAGAAAATCCCCACCACAAAAATATTGTGGTTTTTTATGTTAGATTTTTAAAAAGCTTCTCAAGTGTTGATTACTGGTTTAAATCAAACAGAAATGTGTACAGAAATAGTTTGTACACTATCATTTACAATGGAGTTCCACAGTTTGTAGCCATCCTGTTAATGTGAACAGTATGACAAAGAAGAATGCATTTATTTTCTAAAAATTAATATAATGGCCATCAGATTTCCACTATTTCCCATATTCACCATTCTTCCTCTACTACTGAATTAAGAGCACATTCTGAACTGAATTAAATCCAGAGCTTTTATACAAATTAATTTGAAACCCAAGAATGGAACTGGCTTTCACATCCATTAGCATGCTTCCGTTACACATGAAAAATATTCTCCAAATTTCCATTAACGAACCTGAGAATTTATCCTCCATGCAGGGGCTGAAATGCAGCACACCTCTAACCGCGGACAAGTGGAAGTCCATTAGTGGTTACTTTCATTATCCATGAGATCAGCTGTGGGGAGATCACAAGAGAGCAGGGAGAAAAGCCACACAAAGGATAAAAATATAATAGTTTGTAAAATATTCCCTTTTATGTCATACTATGCACACTAAATAATTAATTACAAATACATCACTCACTTTTAAAAGAAAAAAAAAAAGAATGGAAGAAAAATCAATGAAAAGCTCACAGATGTAGTTAATAAAAAAAGTACAAGAAGGACTGCTGTTCAAAACCACCCAGGTTGAATGCTGAAGAAAGCATTGCCAGCAGCAGTCGCCTGCAGGCATCCCATGTGTGATTAGTGACGGGGTGCCACAGAAACCACTACGTTGAAGAAACCCTCTAACCTGAGGATCTTGACACCAGAAGCTAATTGCAAACCATGTAATTGCCAGTTCCAGATGGCTCTGTAGTGTAAAGCCACACTGCCTGCACCCAGTTTTCTACAGCAACAGCACCATCCAGGTCAGAAAGATCGATCCTGCATTAATTACTCACCTTTGTCAGCATGACCTAAAATTTCTAGTGGTTTTTGGGTTCTATCTGTAAATAAAAATTTCCATTAAATGCCTCAGAGGAAACACCTTTCCCCTAGATAGATGTGAATTACAGATAAATATCCTGCCTGTTAATGTTATTTCATGTGAATACAAAATGAGGTTTTCAAAAATAATGCATATAAAATATGAATGTCTTTATTCTGGGAGAAAAAAATCATTACTGTGGAAGAATCACTTCCCTTTACCCCCTCCCTGGCTATAGCAGGGACACACAATACATGTTTTTGAGATTTCACAGTGCCACAGATTGATCTCTTTCACATTATGTGAGAGACAGCTGATAACTTGTTACCTGAAAGGCAACTGTATGGGTAGAAAATCATCAGAAAAGGGGAAATGGCTCAGACAAGAGAGTTCACAGTGGTTAACCTCCTGGAACACATTAGCTACACCAACTCCCAGTTGCCCAGACTAAACAACCCTGAAAACCTCTTGATTTTATTCACTACCAGGAAATGATTCAGATACAGTTCTGCAAAGTCAGTCAACAAGAAGAGGTAAATTATGCACCCTTGCTGTACTACATTTTACTATGAAACAATTGAGTATAGAAATTATTCAGCTCTGGTGTCATTTTTTCTTCCTTCCTTCTTTTTAGTGTTTTGCCCTTGTTGGCACATCTAAAATATAAAATGTGATGATCTTATCTCAGAGCCCAATACACACCACTTAATTTTATTTAAAACACACATATACTACAGACTCCTGACAGAACAATGCATTGCCATCTGTGAGAGACAGAAACTGGGATCTCCTACAGAAAATGGTGCCTGCATATAAAGTAATAACAAAAACCAAAGTGCTGTCAGGTCTGGGGATATGGACAGAGACTGTCTTTTCCTTTAAATATTGCTTTCCGTAAAACAGATTTATTTACCAACATAAATGGTGAACAGCTACTACATGAACCAGCATGTAAAAGGATCCAAAAAAGTAATATCTGGCTCCACAACTCATCCCAACTGCTTTACAAAGCACAGTTTGGTTACAAAACCAAAAGCTCCCTATTCCTTGTCAAACAAAGTGAACTCCTTCCTCCTGTATGTATCCATCCAATTGAGACAGCCAAAGTTCAGATTGGACTTTCATGATAAGGCAGAGTTTGTCTCTTCTGCAAAATTTTAACTATAGTCGCCCTAATATTTACACATATTTACTTAATTACAACCGTATAGAGCAGGCAGAGGAATGATATTTGATATAAGCCACCAGCATTCTTTCACATTTTGCTAGCCAAAGAACACCTACTGTGTCGACTTGCCCACTGTCTGACACCTGGAGTGCTGCTGCAGTCAGGAACAAACCAAAGACCCAACAGCCTGTCTCTATCATTGGCTCCATACTTTGCTGATGCAGCCTAATGACATTTATTTCCTACTGTTCTTTTTATAAAAAATAAAATAAAATAAAATGTCCCAAGGGGCCTAGTAAAACCCCCACATGGCCCATCACTGTTCAGGTTTTCATTAAGAGCTGCAACCAAGCGTTCATGCTCCATGCAGAACCCATGTCCAGGATAGCTCTTTTCCTACAACTCCAACAGCTTTTCATGACAGAAAAGAACTACCTACAAAGGGGTGGGGAAATGACTGGTTGAACAATTTGTCATCAAACACAACTTCAAGAGCTGCAAAAGAGTAAGAAAGCAGCAATTTGCCTAGTCATGCACTGAAGCATGCTGGCAATAGGCTGCTCTTCAAGTCGTGGGATGAGGCATCTCACAGAATGCCAGCTTGTTGCAACTGTGTGTGGTTTGAAGCACCCACCCTTCACGTGTTGGGCTGCCATACTTTGTTCCCATGTTCATGTCAAATCTGTGTACGCTGGACTGGCAGTGTAGAAAAATTATGCTGTCCTAGAGATCTGTAAACACTAGCAGGGCCCTTCCTGCTCTTATTGTCACCCATGAGTATTGGTGTTACATTTATTCTAAAAATTCTGGTAAGTAACTTGTAGCTTTTTCTGATCCATCCATAGGGAGGCAGATGGTTTGTGGATCTTTCCAGAATTAGCTTTTTTGCACAGTTGTGTCCCATAAGAGGAGTCTGAAGGCCATGACCGTGTGGTCCCATTTATGTATACAGCATTTGGAAACACAGGGCAAAAGTGCTCTACTGCCTTACTCAACTTCGAAGAGAAAGCAAGAAGAGGGTCACATGAATTAACATGAGGTTCCAGAAAGTGACCAGGGCCTGCCAGGTCATGGTGTCAATGTCAACCTTGAAGAAGCAGCAACCTTTGACACCATCCAATGCACCATATACACTAAGGCACTTGCTGGCAAGACAGCAGCAACTGGTAGGTAGGTTTACTACACACTGGGCATCCCACAAGCTAATTTCTAAGTCAGAAATTTGGTTAAAGCAAAGCTTATGTTTGGGACCTTTTTGTAAAAATTACTATGATTTGGCTCAAAATACCAGAGGAGGAGGCCAAGAAACATGTTCGACTGCAGCTAAATATGTCTGTGAATAAGAGCACTTACAGTGAACACCATAACTGGGTAGAGAGGGAGGAAGCACCACAGGGTCACATAGTTTAGCCAGTCTCAGGGAGAGACACGGTAACAACCTGCAGCTAGGGCAGGGAATGCAGCAACAGTGGCTCAAGCAAATGCTAGCCTGTCTGAACAGCTGGTGTCTGGTGCAGGCTTGTACCCTGCCCACTCAGGAGAAGAGAAATTAAATTCAGTGAAAGGCATTCCCCAGAGATGAGGGCACAAGGATGATGCTGCAGATGTTTGGTTCACCAAGATAATGCCATCCTTTCTTTCCTTTCATCTCCCCCAGTAGATAGCAGCGTGGGAAGGGGCTGGGACCAGGATGAACATCAAGCCAGTGACAGCCTCAAGTCGGCAGAAATGAATTATGTCTGCTCATGGGGATTTACTGCTGGGCTGCACCTAAATGAGTTATTAAAACAGCAGACCCTTTAAGCCCCATCTTTTGCATCTTGCCTTTTCCCTGTACATCCAGAACAATCCTTCTGTTCATCATCCTCCACCTGTTGCCAGCTGTAAAAGTTTAGTGTTCCTATTTCTAACACAATCCTAACATAAGAGCAGACAGTAAAAAAACACGGTGCTAAAACCAGTACCTCTATTTTTACATTTGTTTCAGACTGGAATTTGCACAATTTGCTAACCATATGCTTTACAGGACTTACCAGTCCTTCAGGGCTCAAAGGACTCATCAAACCTAAACCTGAAGAGTATACTTGCTTCTGAATTCTGCAACACTTACGTTGTCCTATAAATCACCGTCTCTATTCCCTGGCTACTCATCAGGAGCCAGGATTTTTTCACACCTGCAACACTTAGGACTTTAAGACACATCTACAGCAGTCATTATTGCTGTCTGGTTTACCAAGGCAAAGAAGACATGGGTGAAAGAACAGCTTTGACCTTTTTTTTTTTTTTCTGTAAACAGAGCAATCCAGTCCTATTGCTAGATGGAGAACCTGATAGGGGAAATCACCTTGTTGACAGTTTAAGAATAACCTTTATACCTTCCACCCAGAACATTCACTTCATATATGTCCATTTCTTATTAATATTTTGGGAAGAAGGCCATATATAAAAAATTATACTCATCCTCCCTGCAAGAGAAGACAAAGAGTAGTGACCCTGAAATTACATTTTACAGTCCTGCTTTTTCCCAACTCCTTCATCTCCTCTCTTATGAATTTGTCAAGTGGAAGACATCAGCCGCATTTTTAATTCCTGATAGGAAGATGCAAGCCACCACAGTCCACATTGCTTTGTGTTAAATAGATGCAGACAGGTACAGCCCAAACAGAGCTCGGTAGCTACTCAGAAAAAATTATGTCTAACCTCAAGTCAACCCTTTATTTCTGCATAAGACACATCAGACACATGTTTGATTGAAAACATACTGATGTAGTTAAACACAGGTAAAACTACTGTAACAGACACTAACACAAGTATGCCTCTGCTGAATTGGGGTCTTAAGTGAGTACTCCACTTGGGAACAGGGAATTATCATCAGAATACCTGGATCTGTAATAGGCCACTAGGAACTTCTTTCAAAAATGCATCTGAAGTACTGTTTTCAACATGCTATTATCAACTCTACTAGGGAAGCAATGGATTTAATTTAGAGAAACAGTTCAGCAAAACAGATGGGCTGTGTGTCACTTCTGGGCTGCTTCAAGACCTGTTTCCTTCCTGCATTTTGAGAAAACTCACCAATACCAAAGGGAACAATAGTTATGAACCCCATATGCTTTGAATACATAAAACACCTATATTCAAGTCCTAAAGCTGTTTGGCAAGCCCTTCCAACTTCTGTTTCTGAGGGAAACTAGGCTGTAAGATATCGTGACCTCTTTGTTTATCATATTCATCCATTCAATGCTACTGACAATATGACTGCTTGCTTTGATGGCTTGTGATGAGCCTTGCCAAGTTAAATAAAAGGCTCCCTGATACTAATCTGCTTTGCTGAGGTCTCTTATTTGACTGAACCTGTTTGTCAAACAACTATAATAGCTATAAATACTTCAGATTAGCTCACAGTTTCCCCAAAGCAAGGACAACCTATAAATTTTCAGGACAGGTGACAATTTCCAAAGTCTGAAGGAAGAGAAAGACTTTCACAGCTAAGTGGCTGGAGTGATGGTTGTGCTTTCCAGCTCTGTTTCCTGTCACCAATAGCACAGACAGGAACATTAAAAGCACACTAAATCAAGAAACTAGCCAAAAATATCCTTTAAAGATTAACAATGAGGGATGCAACTCCTAACAATACAAGAGCAATGGGTTTACAATTTAAGGGCTGCTTACTTGAAGCCACTTTCTTCATTGCCATGACTTGGTGCTATTTATGTAACACTCTTGTTTAGTACCTCCACGCATGTTCCTGGACAACCAGTGGCCATGGTGGAGCAGGGGGGGTTGGACCAGATGACCCCCAGAGGTCCCTGCCAACCTCAACCATACTGTGATTCTGTGATCTACCCGCAACATACAGGAACACACTGTTCATACGCAGACCCAAATCCTCCTATACAAGCCCAGGAGGCAAGCCAGTTGCTTTTCTACTGTTTTTTCAGTATTACTTTCTAGGTCCCTATTAAGGACCATTTTGGCTGTTTCCATCCTGCCACATACGTATGTTCCTCAATGCACCCAGGAGCCTTGGTCCCCTGTCACAAAACTTGCCTGGGCTGAAAACCCAGGGCACATCACATCCTCTTTCTGATCCTTCATACAAAGGCACCTGATAAGAAGTACTGAATGTGGATAACCCTATCATTTATTCTTAACTCATTTAGAAGGCTTTAGTGCATTAAATAAGCTTACAGGAGAAGATCATTTTAGACATTTTAATAATATGCATTGCTTAGCAAACTGTGTGTAGAAGTTACAGTCCATGTATGCCCAGCTCAGCTTTAATCACTTCAGTAGGAAACGAGACAATCAAAATATGACTCAGAAGGAAGAAATGATCCAGGGCCTTTCCAGTGGCAAATATTAGAAAACCAGATTGATCACAAAGAGCTAAGACAGAGAGGTGCATGCCTTGTACAGAAGGAGCAATAAACCATTCATATTAGCTACAGATTAATTTATTTATCTTAGTAGACAATTTCTTATCAGTAATGTTGGTTATTTTTAAGGTTGAAATAGCAATGGTTTATATTGAAATAAAATAACAAAAATGGGGTTTCAGTCTGAGCCAGTGGGTTGAAGTGAAAGCAATGTTTCCTTCTT
The DNA here is from genome assembly GCA_024611195.1 of Ceyx melanurus. NCBI lineage: Eukaryota > Metazoa > Chordata > Aves > Coraciiformes > Alcedinidae > Ceyx > Ceyx melanurus. The sequence continues at coordinate 19,497 of JANHGL010010921.1, read as the reverse complement.
AATAGACTCACCACTTGCTAGCAATCTTCAAAAGAAAATATAACTCTTGAATCAAAACATTTATATTCTTCATGGCTTGCTTTCCTTCTTGTTTAGAGGAGTTCTCTGCCAGATGGTGGTTAGCAGATGAGCAATTTCCAATTATGTGGCTCCTTTGGACCTGTATTGCTGATGTATGTGGTATTTAAGGACTACTGGCCCAGCACAGAACTTCTGTGTGGTAAATTCTAACCCTTTCCGAGAAATAGGTGACAATCCCATCAAGAGCACCACCAAAAGAAACCTGAGAAAGTTGCAGCAGTTTAGGGATTCAATCCCTTCTGACTCTTCTGGGAGGATTTAAACAGGAGAGGGCGGTGCAGGCACAAGTGAACATCTCCCCAGAAATGATTACAGCATCCTTAATTACAGGCTTCAAGAATGGAAACTACCTTCTTGTCTCTTCTGGATTCTCTGAAGGACTGCATACTCCATGGGTGAAGTTTACTCTGGACAAGTACTGATTTTTAGAAAATATATAGTTTAACCAAAATTGTCCAATAAATAACAACATCTGTTAGAGGAAAGAAATGGATTTTTGTTAGTGTTTCACCTTTTCTGTTCAAATATACAGAAATTAGTTTTCAGGGAAACTTGTAGAAGACTACAGGAAACAGATGGAGTTTTTAATAAATTCTCTAATACTGGCAAAAATATCCTATATCCTATAAATTAAATGTACCAAATGGTTAGTATTTTGTGAACTTACTAAACATGTCTTATTTTCCCATGGCAGATATATCTAAGAGCAACAACTTCACATATTGGACAAACATAAGGAGAACTCCCCGATATTTTATTATCCGCAGTAGGCACCATAAAGGGAGATCACATTTCAAGTCCTCAGACCTGCCTCAGAAAAAAAGAGTCAATTCTCTTTCAAGAGTTCCAATGAGGGCCAGGGAAGAAATGGTTAAAAATAAAATTATATTGCCAACAGAGGCAGTATCATGATTTCCATGTTTTCCATCTTTTCCAGATATGGAATTATTTCTTCTAACAATAAAGAACAAAGTACTATTTATCAAGAAAAGTAAAATGAGGCTGTCCTTCATATTTTTCCTTTGCCAGTACAATGTAGCCGTCAGTAATATAAACTTGAATGTGTTCATTTTCACACATTAACCCTTTGAGTCCTGTAAATATAAGCAGTCTGTCCTCAGGGGACAGAAAGTACATTTAAAATTCCTTAAACAATGGAAAACAGAAATTCTCATTAGTTTTCCTTGTACACATGCATGGATAACCACCCCTTTAGAAAAGAAAATCCCTTTTTAAAACTGAAGTTATCATGCTGAAATTATTAACATAACTCCTGGGAAAAAATGCATAATCTTTGCATATCAACTGCCAAAATGACTAAGTGAACAGTGTTTAATAAATATTATGTTTCCCTTTGAGTTCATACACTCAGTTTATCATGCACCGATAGGTGAAAAATAGTTTTAAAGCTCTATTTATTGCAACTAAAGCATTTTAAATTTGACGCGTCCGGGTCTTTGCAGGTCCCTGAAGGTCTCAAATCTTCTCTCCCTGGGCTGTGAGCCAGCAGCAATAACTTGGAGAAGACTGGGACTCTCAGATCAATGGCGCTTTTCCACGGCTGCCAAGTTGTACACTCTCCTGCTGCTCTTCGGTGAATCGCTAAACACATTCATCTGCACTGCCGAGGGGCCGGCATGTCTGTGCTGCTGCCCGTGCTGCCTGCACCGCTGCTGCCTGCGCTGCTGCTGCCTGCGCTGCTGCTGCCTGAGCTGCTGCCCGTGCTGCCTGCACTGCTGCTGCCTGAGCTGCTGCTTGTGCTGCTGTCTGCATCTTGACAGTACTGATTTTTATTCTGGTTTGGGGCAGGGGTGGCATTTTTAGTGGGTGCCTGGGCTGTCGGCGTGTTAACATTCTGTGTTTTCCACTGAACTAGCACCCATTAGTTATTTGTTTTGACCCTAGAGCTTGCAGCCCAGCTGATTCCTTATTTCAGGGTATCAATATTTTGGTGTTCAGGGAGGAGGATATACAAAAGTAATACAGAAAATATCCCTCTTTTTTCAAGGCACACCTTTTCTAGTCTGTTTTAGGAGACTTGCTTAAAATAAAATCTCAGTCTCTCTCAATACCCCAAAATAGGATACAGTAAAAACTGTTAAGATCAGTATTTGTTTTGCACACTTAGCAAGAAGATTTAAATGTCACTCCAAAAGAAAACCTTGACCACAAAGTTACCAGGGCAGTGTGATTATGCATAGTGAAGGGAAGACCCAAAAGTAAGAGAAACAGGATTTCATTGTCTCCTATATTTACCATGACTCCTCCACCATAGAATCAGCTACCTCCAGCCCTTGGTGCACAATACACTTAACCACAACCAAAGGATGCAAAGTCCTTTAGGGACTTCCCAATCAGGGATTGATCCATGACATCCACCTGTCCCCAGTCTCTCTTCCCAAAATTGAAGGTGCACTTGCATACCAGCTGCAATGGCCCTCAGCCATAACAGCAGTTCCTCTATGAGGTCTTTTACCTTGGGAGACCAGTCCTGCTCTAGCCAGTCACCTTAATAAACATATGACATTAAAATTATTAGTGATAATTACAAAAGCGAGTTGTGAGCAGAGTTGTAACATTTAGCAGGTAGACTATATAGCAGCTGTATTTAAAAGTAACCACTATTATCCAGTGAAAGCAAATTAATTATTTAAATATATTTATAGGATTTATAGGGCAACTGAAGCTAAAGCTAGTTAATTGAAATCCTGATAACAGATTGAAGTCTGTGCTAGATACTATACTGTGAAATGCAGGGTCTTTATTAAATAAAGCCATTAAGGAGGATGATAATCCCTGTGGCCTTAAATATGAATAAGGTGCAATGTAAATAATAAAAGGCAAAAATCCAATTTTCATGCAGTGAACTTGCAAATACTCCGCTGTTTCCATTAAATTACCTTTTATTCAACATATTGTAATGGCATTGAGGGCACATCAGGCTCACTTGTAATACAATTATTGTTCAGCATAAAAACTGTTTTTTAACTGGAAGCAGAAATGTGAAATATTTTATTTAGCTCCTCTTATATGTCAAATGACATGAAAACCAAGAACAAAAGCTTAACAGATGCAATAAAAGAGAAAATAAGCAAAGTAAACACGTGCAAACAAAAAAGACTCAGATTGTGAAGACGAAAGAAAGAAACAGGGTACATAATAGTAGTAGTTTTCCAGTTAATTTTACAGCAATTTAATACTAGGAAACAGAACAGGAAAACAATTTCAGTAACTAAAGAAACTGAACTTGGATATAGGCCAAATGGAGCTGTAGCACACAGTAAAGGAGGTGAAACTCATCAAAGCTCTTTACCCAGAACAAAATCTGGTGTGAAATGTCTGTCACGCTCCTTCCAAACACAAAAATGATAAAAAGAGCTTGAGTGCATCAAGTGCCACAACAGCACAGTGCTCGAGTCTGGAGGCGTGTGATCACTCCCTGGCTCTGCCATGCTGGCAGAAGGTCGCTTTGGACGTGCTTTAAGTTCTCATCTACAAAGGGAACACTGGTATTCACTGTTTTCTATAAAGCATTCTGAGGAGTTCAGAAGCATTAACTAAAGATACCTCTTTTTATTAAAGAACTGGAAACTCTAACATAAGGTCAAAAATTTACTATCATTGTTCTGAAAAAGAATTTCCCTTTTGGGAAATTCAAACAACCATTAAAGATGAGACTAATACTTGCTATGGATGTCAAACATTTTTTTCCACCATAAACCTTTCCGCAAATCAAAACAATTCTGCCAGCAAAGCTGTGATTATGTAATAAAGATAAGAGAATGATTCCATATTTATTCAATTCTATATTTAATTTGGAAGCATGATATCCAAATAAACTATTCAGGAAAAAAAGCCAATTTTCCTTATAGCATCTTCTAGAATGTCCTATTTTCTGTGCCCATTATCTGGTCATAGAATCACAGAATCCAAGAATAGTTTTGGATGGAAGGGACCTTCAAAGATCATCTAGTTCAACTACCCTGCAATGGGCAGGGACATCTTTCACTAGACCAGGTTGCTCAAAGCTCCATCCAACCTGACCTTGAATGCTTCAAGGGTGGGGGCATCCACAACATTTTTGGG
>JANHGL010010921.1:0-15230 GCA_024611195.1 Ceyx melanurus | reverse complement strand
TAGACCAGGTTGCTCAAAGCTCCATCCAACCTGACCTTGAATGCTTCAAGGGTGGGGGCATCCACAACATTTTTGGGCAACCTGTTCCTGTGTCTTATCGCCCTCATCATTAAGAATTCCTTCCTTACACCTAATCTAAATTTATCCTCCTTTAGTCTAAAGCTGTTACCCATTGTCCTGTCACTTCAGATCCTGCTAATAAAAAGTCTATGTTTCATTACGCCCTCTTTAAGTACTGAAAGGCCATAATAAGGTCTCACCAGAACCTTCTCTTTTCTATACTGACCAACCACAACTCTCTCAGCAAGTCATCATAGGAGATATGTTGAGGCCCTCTGATCATTTTGTGGCCCTCCTCTGGACATCCAGCAGGTGGACCAGCAGGTCCACGTCTGTCTTGTACAGAAGCCCCCAGATTTGGACACAAAAGTCCAGGTGGGGTCTCAGAAGAGCAGAGTAGAGGGGTAGAATCACCTCACTTGAGCTGGTGACCACACATCTTTTGATGCAGCCGAGATAAAGTCTTTCTGGCTTTCTGGGCTGCAAGTCCACATTGTTGGCTGATGTCCAGCTTTTTGTTTACCAGTGTCCCCAAGTCCTTGGGGACTCTCAGTCCATTTGTAACTCAGTCTGTACTGACAGTAGTGGTGGTGGCTGCCTCAGGTGCAGAACGTCGAACTTGGCCATATTGAACCTTGTGAAGTTCACATGGGCCCATTTCTCAAGATTGTCTAGGTCCCTCTGGAGGGCATCCCTTCCCTCAAGCATATAAATGGCACAATTTGAGGTGTCACCTGCAAAATTCCTGAGGGTGCACTCAATCCCACTGTTTATGATATTAACAAAGATACTGAAGAGTACTGAAGTACAGACTCCTAAGAAACACCACACATTACTGATCTCCATTTGGATATTGACCATTTATTTGGTCCACTTCTGCTACAATGTTGCTCACGTGCAAAATGGGTAGGGAACGACTGGGGCTGCTCAGTAACATCTCTGCGCCACAGACAGTCCCTCTATGTGGAGGGACTCTTGGGACCAAGTGAGATGTCAATGGGGCAGAGAGACAATGTCAAGGGGTCCCAGAGGCAATGTCAATGAGTCCAGATGACCTGCTTCTGTCCAGGTGGCTGTGTGTGGCAAGGGGCACCAATGGCATGGGACCTCATAGAGGCACAGAGTGGTCCATGGGAGTTTCCTGTCTTGTCCCATCAAGCCTGAATGAAAACACGGCGTATCCCATTGTGCCCCAAGGGTGAACCAGCAAAAGCCCTTTACATCCTGAACCCATGGTGACAGGGACATGGCCTCCACACAAGATCTTTACTAGTGGCAAAACCATTTTCTTTTGTTTTTTGTGTGTTCAAAGTAAATACAAAAAATAATAAGGAAAAGACAAACCTATTCATGGCATGTAGAGGAGAAAATAGTACCACCTGACAGACCTAAAGTGAAGGAATACAGCAACTCCATCAGCACAAATCATATTCCTGATTAATATTTGCACCAGGGAAAAGATGTTCAAATGATGTTCCTCAAGTTTTTCTTCCTAGGAAGAAAACTATTCCCTTCCAGCAACACTCTCAAAAATGTCTCTGCTGAGGTGCTACGATATTGCTACTTACTATAGTAGTGATTTCTCACACCTCCCACCAAAACTGAGTCACAGCACCAGAGGCCCCCCGAGGCTCTCACATGACCTTAGGAACACAGCTTGGGCATCACAGCTCTTTCACTCTTGGCTTGAAATTTGCAGTCTCTTGGAGCTATGGGGGCTGAAGGGGAAGAGGAGTTGGAAGTGAAAAACATAAATCAATTCATTCTTTCTACTACAGAGAGACTTTTGCTCTCTAACCATGTGCCTAGAGGCACTGCCAAGTAGCAGATTACTCACTTTCCTTCATTAATTACTGAAAAAGAGCGAGAAAAAAACAATCCAGTGTTTATTTGAAGTTCATTCAGATAAAGCTACTAACAGCTAGGATACTGAACACTAGGATGGTCAGTATCTCCCCATACATTACCTGGCTCTGCAACTACATTTCAAAAAGTGAAAACATTGTTTATAGAGCCATCTTTTAACGCACTTCATCGGCCAAGGAAATTCTTTAAGGAAAAAAATAACAAAACCAAAACAACAAACCAAAAAACAAAAAATAATCTTTACCTTATTGCCTGAGATTCACTTTGGTCTTTATCTGCTCCCTGCCAATCACTCTGGTTTACACACTAATGAGACAACTTTGGGCTCACCACTGTCTTTGTTCTGTGTTTGGCTTCTATTTATTTCACTGTTACTGAAAAGGAATCACTGATTTAGAGAGTCAGTGTCACTATCCAAAACCTTTAAGTCATGAACTGACTCACCAGGGAAGCACATGTTCATCAAAAGCATCCGAGTAGCAGAGGAACCTCAACTTTATCCAATCTCCCATGATCTCTCATTTTAAATGTAAGCTCAGACTATTTTCACTCCAACCTTGTAGAAAAAAAAATTTTCCTCTGATAATTATGGAGAGGATTAAATGAAATGTGTTTCTCCTACATCAAAGATCCTTAAAAAAAATCCCACTTTCATCACAATTTTCATAACCAGAGGAATTCATTCCCAAGTGATCAAATTATAAGGAAAGGGCCTCTCTGACAGGGTAACATCCTAGTGCAGCAACTATACAGCACTATCTGAGTGGTATTGCTGAGGGAATTTAAACATTTATTTTGTGTAAAAAAAAAGAACAACCAAAAAACCAACACCAAAACCAAAACAACAACAAAACACATTAAAAGGTCTGAATTAACCGGAATAACTCATGGAATTTTTAAGTTTCGTTAGCTGAAAAGGGAAGAACTATGAAGACCTCAAAAACATCACCCATTGGGAACATCCCCTCATCTTGATCTGGACTGTGCCCCTTTTATTGTCATCTTAGTGCACCCTGAAACCTCCTCCCATTTTCATGGGCAGGAGGCAGCTGCTGCCACCCCTGATTTCTAAGCAGGTGGTGGCCTACATGAAGAGTGGTCATAGCAGGGTGAGTCTAGGAAGTTTTCATTTGATGACAAATATGCCATGGCACAAGCCCACTAACTGGATTTCAGCTATAGCAATGAGGAAGATGCTCATAATCAACAGCTGGCTATGTCCCTAGGACACAACTCAAAAGTTCAACATGCTCTCCAAATCTTATTAGTCTTAGTATTGCCTACACTTGAATGCCATCTTACAATGCTGTCAAGGCAAATTCTCCCTAAACACTCCCCTCATATTTGTAAGATTAAGCTATTACATGAGCTCTACTCCTGCAGGAAACCAAATATCCAAAATGATCCTCTCCCATCTTCTGCATGGCTCTATGCTGCCTTCAGAATAAATAAATACAGTACAGTCTTTGGCTACACCAAGCACACCACTCTACCAGGATCCTGAACCATTAGCATCGTAAGTGACTTGTGAAGCATTTCATCATCCATGTGGAAGAATCTCATGTTCTGGGTTCCTCTTCTGCGCCCACAGGAAACAGTGACAGTGCCCCATCTGAACACCAAGTTCTGCCATACAGGCTAGAAAGGATGTATTAATTTGGGGGTTAACTATTCAACAATGACCCATGCCTGTGCCTCCACTCCTGACACTGACAGGTGCCCTGGTCTTCTGGAGAGTGAGGAAGCAAGGTGTAGAAGGAAGGGGAACAGGAGAGCCATAACCCACTGGGCCATGCTGTTCCCACCCATTCCTGACTGCTGGACACCAACTGGCAACAGAGCACTGCAGGAAGGGGATGATGACACAGATCCTTTCCTGGATCTTCTGTTACTGTTAATAACAAAACAGTTTGTTTCTGGGGTTCATATTTTTAATAACTTTTTAAAGGTAGGAGAAACATTCGGTAGAGGAGATGAAGTAAAGAGCATGACAAACTTTTCTGAGTCTCCTAGAGTACGATGGTGACTCAATATATCAAACTCATTTCCCACTCCCATTCAGAGGCAGGCAGGGCTCACCTTCTCATCTCTACACACTACAGAAGGCAGCAAAATCAATACTATATTTTGTATTTTTTAAAATAATAGAATAGGCAAAGCCAATTCTTCATGACAGATTTTGGCAGTATAAAATTCATATGAAACAAATATTGAAAGCAGAGAAACTGGAGAGAAAAAGCCCTGTGGCTCTCTACACCTCTGTATCTGTTACTGTGTGTTGCTGGCAAGAGAAAGAAAGGAAGACACTGACCTTCCCCTCAGTTATTTGCGTCCTTGTTTTGGGGGCTTGAGATGAGTAGGAGATAGACATTTGGGCCTGGCTGTTGAGTTTTTGTTTGTTAATAAACACAAAATTACTTCTCCCTGGCTGAATAGTATTATTACAGATGCTCAAGCCTATAGAGCCCCTTCTTAAAGCACGCTAAATTATTTTTAAAAGTAATGACCACCATGGAAATATATACTCAGATAAAAGCAAACCTGACTGCTATAAAAGGAAGTCCTATTCAAAAGAAAAGATAAAACTCAAACTAGGAAAAAAAACAGAAGCTTCCTTTCTGTAATATAGGTCAAAAGTACCATACTTTCCTTTAAGAAAATAATTTATTGAGTTTTCATTATTAAAAATGTATGATTGGTTTAGATTTCCATTGCTGTGAAATATAAATATCAGATGTTTTCCACTATGATCTAGTACCACACAGCAGAAGGGAATAAGCAAAAAAAATATTCATCTCATGGTTGTCAACTATTACTTTACTGTATTTTATGACGTGTAATGTATGACTGTACTCTCCAAGGGCTTTTTAATGATTTGTTTTAGAAAGGAAGTATGTGAAAGAACAAGGCTCTTCACACGAAAACTCTTGGCTTCAACACAAGATCCTCTGGACTTGAACACGAAGCTGTCCACGCCTGCCTCTTCCCTGGCACTGCACCCTCCCCACGAAGAGCTGGTGAGGAGCAGCAGCCCCAGTGCTGATGAATCCTGCCCACTCAATATGCGGCACCTCACGCTCCTGCCAGGAAAGCCTGTGCTATTTCTGTCTCTTATTTCGTGACATTTTAGCACAAAATTGCAAGGAGGCTCAATGGCAAGGACCAGAAGAGCCTGTCACGACAGACCTCAGCATCCTCAAGGAACAGGTGCCTGGCAACAGTATGGTACCCGCTGCCCCACCACCCCTCCAGCCAACTCCTGCTCCCCTTGCTGGACATCCCTCCTCCCTCACATGACAAGTGTGGATCTGTATTTCTGGGGTGTGAGACAAAGCTGTTCATGGGCATGCCCTGCATTTGTCAAGCAGACATCCTTTGTCACAGGATCTCAGTACAGGCACAGGTCCATAGATGCAGCAGAACCAGACACTGTGCTGTGACACAACCCATGCCTAGCCATGGTGACAATGCTGTACAAGTTACTGAATTGGATATGGACTGGAGAATAATTGCATGGAACAGGCTTTTCTGTCAAAAAAACCTGGCCATTCAGGGAGATGTATATATTACACATACACACATATCTTTGTGTGTGTCTTATTTACAAATAAATAAATGTTAATGGAAGTCAGTCAAATCACAATCAATCAAGACAAAACCTTCCACTTCCTTCTACTTTACTGCATTAAAATAGTTTAAAAATCATAAATTATTACTATTAAGGAAATGAAAATGTATTGATTTGTTTATAGGGATGACACTATACCAAACCTGATACAAGATGAAATAAAAGCATTTCAAAACATGTAAGAAGGCAGCCAATAAAAAGACAGCCTGCTAAAAGCTGTTTCAAAATGAAATTAGAAATTTACAAGTAAAATTGTAAAATTGTGTCTTTATAGTAACTCACAGAGGGGTTTTTGATTTAAATTAATCTGAAATTAATCCACAAATAAACATGTTCAATAATGTTTACTGAAATTATCATTGAGTAAAGCAAATACAATAGTGCTTGTATTTGGCTGACTTCTTGTTTGTCACTTAGAAGGCAATCAGGAGGCAGTACACCAAACACAGCAGTGTCCCCTTCATCTGGTTAGGACTGCAATATCTTTACCCGAAGTCCACCGGCAATCAACATTTTAGATCTGGTTTTCCTTCTATCCATCTTGCACCTAAACCTGCCTTATTGATATATCAACAGCAGCAATTAATGAACCTTTGTCCAGATGAGGAAAGACTTTAACAGTTTAATGAGACAGTAATACATATTAACATCAATATTATTCAGATGATGTGTCTATTCTAGTCTTCCCTCTGAAAATAACTGAGACTGTAAGAGAAATTATCATTAGCATTTAGATAACAATCTTGCCAGCCTTCTGTTACGGTATTTTCTCTTTAAACTAAAACTGGGATTTGTTATCTCATGCAAACAGACCATTCTAAAATTAGCAACGACCAATTCATATTGCTTTGGATCAGATCTTTAGAAAACTTGGAAAATAATGCTAACATGCCTGAATTATCAGACTCTTATGTTTGTTGCTGTAGCAGCGAAAAGACACATCTCCTAAGAAGCAACCTCATAAATACCATTTTTGCACATAGAAAGGCACTCCTTAAGCATATACAGCATTAGTTTCACTTGTCTGATAAATCATATTCCAGCTGACAGACAACAGGAGGGACAAACTCCTCACTAACACAAATCTTTAAGGTATCTTCAAAATAAAACGTGGCTGAGTGCCGCTGAGCAGGAAAGGGCTTTGCACCTTTGTCCACAGACTTTCAAGAGCAGACAAAGATTCCTCAGCATCCCCAAGTCAAGCTATGTTATGTGATGTGATCACCATGGTGAAAGAAAACAGTACGATCTATCTTTTTAATTAGCATTTCTCACAGCTTTCCTTCTCCTGGAACCCAGCACTGCAAACCAGACTGCTAAGCCTTCCAGTTTCCAGAACAGGACAAGATAGAGACCTGCTGCAGAAACAGCTTTACAGTGTTTGTGAGGATGTGCGTTCCTCAGAAATCCCTGCCCTCAGGTCATTCACACGCAAACAACCCACTCACACCAAAAATCCAAACTGTTCCAAGGAGACCAGATGCTGAACTTCAGAAGGGGCCAACCCATGCTTTGGAAGCGCCAGAAACCACTTATGAGACAAACCCAACCAAGGCTTTCACTATTTAACCCCTTGACAGATGGCCTGAAGATGTGGAGTAGACAGACACCAGACCTTCCCAGTGTCCCCTACAAGAAGGGCAGAGGAGGGGTGTGTCCTCATCAGCTCCTTTTGGCAGATATTAAATTGCGTATCACCCAAACTTACAGGTGACCCCAGCTGACAGCAACCTGTGCACAGCAAGTTCTGTGGAGCTGATGCAAGCAAGTCATGCTTAAAAGACTGGGCAAAAAGTGCTCTTAAATCCAGATGTTTTACATTTTTCTCTCTACTTTTGAAAACAAAATGTCTTTTTTAATACCAAAAGTAATATTCCCTCCTTCTGTCCTTCCCCTGAACTGAGAGGCAGCTCATATACATGTATCATTAAATTAATGTTTATTCTTTCTAGCAGAATAAAAACACTTAAATTACATGTAAATACAATTAGATTAAATTATTTGGCACATGCTGTGGTGGGGTTTTTTAAAGCTATTCAAACAATTTTAAAGATTTTTCAGCAATGCTTTAGCAACATAAGCAAAACTCCCTGCAAGGAGGAGGTAACGAGTTTAACATTACTGCTGAGGAAGATGGTAACAGAGCCAAGCAAGTAAAACTAGCACATCAGCAACCCCCCCACCACCCTGAACTGTCAGGAAAAGGCATGGCTCAAGCTGTCATGAGGAATCTGAACTGTCAGAAGAAAGAGGATATGGGGCTAGTAAATGGGGAGAACCTGTTCCCAAGCCCATCTGTACATGCAGTAGAAATAAATTTTTCTCGTTTTTGTTTTCTTTTTTTTTCTTTTTTACTTTCTATTTTGCATATCGGTCAGGCCAGTAACCTTCTAGACAAAGTACTCCTCTGCTCCACGCAAGAGGCTTCTGTAATCAGGAGCAGTTTGGTTTGGTACAAGACTAGGGATAAATAGGTGGCTTTCAGCTGGCACTGCATTTCCCCATTGCTCCCTCCCCAGCTGCAGAAGCACAGCTGCTGTGGGAGCTGGGGCAAGGCCAAGGTCATGCAGCTTTCTCAAATCCTGTAGTTTATCTTTGTCCAGGCTCTCATGTCCTATTAGAACTAATCTTGAGTTCTTCCCATGACAGCTTACCCCAGATTGGGAAAACCTGTTGTAAAATATCAGATTCTAACATCACCACATTGAAAACACTCGCAAAAATTCAGCTTGATAATGACAAGTGAGTGCTGGAAAGCTGTAACTGAGTGCATCACAAACAGTTTTGGTCTGCAGAAGTCACCAAGTCCCTGAAAGCTGAACAAATCCAGTGCAGTAGAGGTCAACAATTACAATATTGCAATGCTTAAAGACGCTAATCTGAGTGAAATATTAGTTGCAAAGGGACTTCTGAAGCTTAAGGAAATGCTTCTAAGGAAGAGTGATCTACAACTTTAAGACAGTGATACCCAATAGTTACAGATATTACAGGTAGGCTACTGAAGTATAAGAGGAAATTATGGTTTTTAGCTGAAATTTAAGCAGTGCTTTTTAACAGAGACAGCATGAAATGTTGTCCAGAATAGTGACATTAGAGGGAACATTCTAAATACAGCAGTGCAAAACTCAAGAAGTATCCAAACAGACTTTTCAAGTTGAAACTATAATCAAATTATTAACCTAAAATTATGAGATAGCAAACAAAATTAGACTACAAGGAAAGACCTTCCCAGAACATAAAATCCTCCACGGCATAAATAAAATATTGCTATGGCATTTTATGTGGCAGCTTATTGCCTACATGGACACAGCTCTGTCTAGACAGAGCACATGTGGCTTCCCCCTGACCTGCAAGTACAGGCACCCAGTGCATTAACAGCCAGAGCCTACAGCCAGTCTGACCTGTTGGGCACCTGGCCAGCACCAGGAGTCTGCCTGAACCTGAACTGATAAAATTAGAAACAAGGAATCCAGTGTACTGTTACAGCCCATACACAGACCTCATTGCTGCAATCATGCACTGATATTCCCTGCAAACAAAGTGCAGCATCTCTGCCAAACCCCATTCAACAGCAGCAAATAACTGTCGTAGCTTCAGTGTATACTGTCGGTGCTTTTTAATCCCTCCAAATCCCTGCCTCTCAAGTAATAACTCTGCATTTGTAGAGCATCTTCCCTCTGTAGATCACAAAGCACATAAGGGTGGTTGAGTGCTGCTGGGGCAAGTTTTCAGCTGTGAACTGTGAAGCTCAGAAAGTTCATGCAGCTCATGGAAGGTCAGTGGCTATGTTCTGCACAGAACCATGCTCTTCCTTCTCAGCCCTAAAACCACAGCAGTGTCATATCCCCAAAGAGCAAATAGCAGAGATTTAGGCGAGGCAGGAAAAAACTGCCAGAATTAAAGCATGCAGAAGATCTTAGGGCTGAGTCAAGCAAATCCATGCATTTCTGAGTAACCAGCTACTGAACACTGCACACTGTCATACACTAAGCGTTACTGGCATTCATCATGAATCATTTAGAGGAATGACCTGCAGGGTTTAAACTTAGCTTTCACATTTGACAGCAGGAGGAGTCCAACAGAGGCATGCCACACTGACACAAACTAATAGGAAGGGCCTAGGGCTAGTGGCACCAAGTCCTCTCTCCACAGGTTCACAACTCTCCCAGGTGTGACTGAGCCACTGCTGGCCACCCCAGTCCAGAAGGAAAGGTCCACCATCGACTCTGGTACCCTTTAGTCACATCAGGCCCATCATGCATTTTCCTAGCTTGCAAAGGAAAGTTAACATCATCATCCAAAGACAGTTAAAACCATTCAATTTCTGGGAAACATAATGGTCATGAAAATAACATGTGCAAATGGTGGGTTTCCTAAACAGCCTAAGAGGTCAGCAAATTATGAATTTTTCTAACTCACTCCCTCAGAAATCTCCTCTCCTGTAGTCACTCACTTCTGTGAAGACAGCTTTAATTGCTGTGATTTTAAATACTCCTGGTTATATTTTTTATAATCCCTATGAGTATGATTGTTAATCTCCTATTTTGAAACACGTATTTTTAGCCATCTGCCAGACAAAAAAAAATCCTCAAGATCAGAGACTTTGACAGGTGAAATATCAGTCCTATCTGGATGTCTTTACAACAAAATTCAGGCACTGGCCAGACAAACTACAATATCAGAAACAAACAAACCAAAGAGAAAGAACAAAATTAAAATAAGTCCATGGGCCTATGCATACTGTGCACTGCTGACAAGAATGACATTCTTATATGTACGAATCTGATTATTATAAAATCTAACTGAAGAGTCTCCTCTGCCCAAGACAAAATGTGTCCCCCACTCAACCCACCATTGCTTACAATATAAATGCACAGAAATGCCAGGCTCCATCCGCTTCCTCTTGTGTAACCCAGGGTTTGATCTTCACCTGATAGACAATGTACCCAACAAGGAAATGTTACCCTGGAAAATTATGCAAGGTTTACTCTCCCTTAAATCCACTGTAACCTCAAAAACTTAAAAGATAGTGTAGGATGAGGCAGAAGTCTCAGAAAATAATGATTCAATGTCTCTTTTGGAGAATTTCAACAAACAGAGCAACTGCAAAGCATAGACAGCAAATTAGCGCTGGTCCCTCTGCTTGCAAAATTCCTGCAAAGCCAAGGGTAGTAACCTTTCCCCTGGGCTAGCAAATGGCAGCCTTCCACCTGAAACAGTGAAATAGCTCTGTAAAGCTAATACATGGGAGAAGCATCCAGTGCAACAGAAGGGAGCACAGCCCATCCATCACTTCACCCAAGCCTGCTGACGCATCATTTTCCTTATGCACGCATCATGCTCTCTGCCATTACCTATAGCCCCCCAGAAATGAGCCACGCACCCAGAACTCACTTCGTCCATGTTCTGGGAAAAACGAGAGACATCTTTTGTTTTTCTGTATTGTTCCTCTTTCATGCAAATATTGTTCACAGCTTGTATTGCAAGCAAGCAAGTAATAAACCCCACACCTGGAGTGGGAGCAGTATGGTTTGGGAGGAAATTACTCAAGACTCGCCTGCATTTAGCTGGCTATTAGATCTTGAGAACTCCTGAAAAAAATTCTAAGTGATAAACTGCAATAATTGTGAACAAAACAAAACAAAACAAACCCCACACTCAGTAAAGAAGGCAGATTTGCCATAATGCCTCAACAGTCTAAGGGAGCCATTTACTTTGACAGAACCTGAATTCCCCAAGCGGTTTGACAGTGGTAATGGAAACAGAGGAGCCAATAAATTACAACCTTGTGTGTAATGCGCCTACCATTATAAACCACTCCTGGCCTCCTGCTTTATCCCCTGGGGGTCCACTCTTAACAGTTGCTGGATTTTCTTTCCTTCATTCTTCCATTGTACTCCTTCAGAAGTAAGACCATTTTATAATGTCTAATACCATTCTCTGCATTTACATGACATCTTAAATGTGAACATCCCAAAACATACTCTACCATTTCTAAATCTAACAGACTATTGGATTTTTTACAGGCTGAAATGGAGGCATTGGGAGACTAACTGGCTTACCAAAGGTTACATACCACTATGTATCCCAAATATTTTTCAAGCATATATCAGTATGTAAGCACCACTTCCAGAATTTTCACAGAGAAGATGTATGCCACACATCTTAAAACACCCACAGTATTTCAGAAAGGTTTCTGAAGAATGGCCTTGGACACCCTTAGGAGTCTCCCTAGTGCTGGTTCATCCCCAGCCCCTCTCACACTGTGTTTCAGCACTTTGGATAGACCTTGTTTGAGATAAAACTATGGGAAAAATAGGACCAAAGACCAGATAAAGAAATATAACCCCCCTCAGAGTTTTGCCAAAGTGGTAAACAACATTTGTCAATTTTTGAAAATACTGTCTATCCAATGAAGACATCCGCAAAGTACGAGGCGTAGAAGGAAAACACAGGTTTAACATGAACATGGAAACTGGCCCTGCTCTGTCTTCTAAGGTTAATTAAAACTCTCAAAGAAACAGATCCCTGGTGTGATTGTAACATTTTGGACCAAGGATCTGGGCAAGACTGAAGTCTGATACAAGTAACCTTGGCATTCTGCCATTACATTTCACAATTAGCATTTTCCTTCTTAACCAAAAAAAAGCCCATAATATGTCCCATTGTATATACCACATTACCTAAACAAAAGGTATTAATTAGTAAAATAGTTTAATTTGCAATTAAGCTCCAGGCAGCAAATCTACAGTGATTTCTGAAATTAAAAAAAAAAAAAAAAAGTTTATCTCATAAAGAATAATTCCAGTTCTCTCCAAAGGAGCTAAGCTGTCAAAGACCAACATAAAACCTAAAGGGATGTAATTCTGCTTTTCAGGATGAACCTCATAAAGCCTGTTCTAGGCTGGTTTGTACAGTCTACTGTTTAGAACAGAGAAAGGTGCTGTACTCTCTTCTCCAGGATATCTAAGCAATCAGCTGTATCAGCAGCTCCAAGGAGGATTATTCTCCCCTGCTGCTTTTTTTAAAAGCAGATTAGTTCAGACTTTCTTTCACTGTAATGAACCTTGTAAGGATCAAGCACATTGCATTGATTTCCAGGATAAAATTGTGCAGTCAGTCAAAAGGCCAAGCAAACAGTTTCACAGACCCACTCTGTCCCAGCAGACCCACTGCCCCAGAATCACCCATTAGCCTCAGCAAGGTGAAAAAAAATGGACTTGTTAAATATAAAAGCCAAAATGTGATCCTCAGGTTTGTGTAACTTTTCGTTCTGTCAAATTCAGATGGGTAACAAGCCACACAGAAACAGACAGCAGAACTGAAGATGCTCATTGAAGTCCTATTCAGTCAAAGTCAGAAAATGACAGAACATGATGTGTTTGGTTTTTTTAACTATATAATAACTGCAATAATGGCTAGGGAAGTAAGTTATTAAAAATCAGTCAACTGATGGCAAAATAAAGAAAATTCAACTGTTCTAAAAATTTGCATTAAGATATAAAATTACTCTCAAGTAACTTTCCTCATCAGTCATTTCCTTTACATGCATACCACGCTGTATACCACATCTTAGCTTGACTAGAATTTAAAGAGATGAAAAAAAAGATTGTCTTCTTGCTGGATGGTTACAAAGCTTGGTCAGGGTGCAAGAGTCCGCCTACATAGACACAAACCTTGCAGGTGCAATAAGTCTTCCATGCAGATCCTACCTCCTATAAGAGACTGCTACCTAGCCATCAAACCAGACTGTGAGGATAACATATTTTAAACTACCCAATAAACGCAAACTTCCCTTTTTCTAATGCTGAAACTCAACATGACAGGAGTTGTCTGTTACGACAAAGTCGTAACCCTAAATTTAGCTGAAAAGCAAATAAGGGAAAAAGAAAAAAAGCAAAAGGCAGAATCCCGTTGCTTTTTTTTTTTTTAAATTTGACAATACATTATTAAATACCTGAAGATCACTGAAGTCTACAGCTCACTAATAAAGGATGTACTATTCCAGAAATATTGTCAAGCATATTTTACTTCAGATTCTAAAACTGAATTTTTCAATGTATGTCATTTGCCATCATTTCCTATAGATAAAACTTCAAAACACTACTACAAATGCATTCATTCTTCCCCAAAACAAACAAATAAATAAATAATTGAAATATTTACAACTTCACAAGAACCTTTTCAAATCAAAAGCCTGCACGCTAAACTACAGCTCAAGCAGATTTCATGAAAGATCAAAGACAATTAAATACGTCCCCTATATATATAACATCAGAAATAAGATGAAGTTCACGATCATTGGAGCAACTCCATTCTGAAGTCTCCTAAAGAGGTCCTACTGTAAATGTTATCGTATCAAATTATACAGTAATACAGAAAACTGGGAGGAATTGACCATGTCTCCTCTGAGTCAATGAAACCCTTGCCATTGATTTTAAAGAAAGCAAAATCAAGCATTCAGTTGCAGTTTTAAAATAAATAAATGTATATGTTGCAGTACTCTCCTTCCATAAATCACATATCTTATACATAAAAATGAAATTATGTTCCCTTGGGAGGGGAAACTTCAGTTTCACACGCCGCTCGGTTTTGGTTGTTTGAAGGACTTTGCAGGGCTGTAACCGCACATGCAGAGCCCGGGGAGCAGAGGTGAAAACTCGGAAGTGAGCAGAAAGAAGAGGGTACCGGCCCCACCGAGGATTTCTAGAGTTACCCCGCAGGCAGCACGAGAGATGGAGCCAACTCCTGCCTGCACCTGACACACACCTGGCAGGGGCCGACAGGCCGAATAAAAGCGCTTTCCGGGCACTTTGTGGTTCTTAACTCCAGAAGACAAGTTCAGCTCTGCTATACCGGCGGTTGCCCCGGCACCTATCGGTGAAACAGCTGACAGACAGACGGTACGACCGCCCGCGGGAGTCCCCGGGCGGTCCTGGAACTCCTCGCCTCCGGGGGCCACCCAAAGTATTTTAAGGGCATACTTAACCAAGCTTTCCCTTGCTCCCATCTTTACATCGGCGGGACAATTGACGCGGTGCCCGTCCGGGGACGGCGTCCGCCCCCCGGCTGGACGGGACATCCCGCCAGGAACCCTGGACCGCCCGACACTCCACGGGGACGCGCACACATTCGGCCGCGCTCTCCCGGCCCGGCACCCACCTTTCCCAGCAGGGCGCTGCGGCTGGCGGCCGCCAGCTCCCGCAGGCTGGCGGCGGCCGAGGCAGCGGCGGCGGCGACGGCGCTGGGAGCGGCGACGGGCTGGGGGTACGCGGGGGCCGCGGAGCTGGGGCTGCCGATGGCGCCCCCGGCGGCGCGGGGCCGCTGTCGGATGCCGTCCAGGAGGCGAACGAGGAGGATGTTGGCGGGCAGCTCGTCCACACCGCAGCCCACCAGGATGCGGCACTCGGGGCAGCGCAGCTCGTGGCGGGAGCTGACGATGCTCTCCAAGCAGCGGCGGCAGAAGGTGTGCTGGCACGGCAGCACCTTGGCCGTGGTGTCCAACCTCTCCAGGCACACGGAGCACTCCAGCAGGTCTAACAGCGACGACTCGTCCATTGCCGCCGCCGCCGGCTCCCGCTCCGCCGCCGTTCCGCCGCAATACCAAGCAAGGGGACAAACTACACTAGCTGAACTGGGCTTCATTCAGACAGGACAGAAACATACTGTTAATAGA
>JANHGL010010919.1:45958-86169 GCA_024611195.1 Ceyx melanurus | reverse complement strand
TGGACACAGTACTCGAGGTGGGGTCTCACCAGTGCAGAGTAGAGGGGGAGGAGAACCTCCCTTGACCTGCTGGCCACGCTTCTCCTAATGCATCCCAGGATCATATCATGTGTTAATGACATGTATTTTCCACCCCTTATCTGTATTTTTCCCCACTACTTGAGGGATTGATGAAAAAGCTATCTGTGCTCCTGAACCTTCAGCCAATCTCCCTAATGCGCTGAAACCCTTTCTGATAGTAAGTTAGGCTACTCTCAGAAATCTCATTATAGCCCACCTGAAAAAGTTCTTGCAGTACTATTGTCTCTCAAAGTCATAGGACAATCAGAGTAGGTGGAAAAATATCATAAGTGAATGTGTAATTATGTTAGTCTATGATTCATGCAATACTGAAAGGGAGCTCAAGAAAGGAAGGAGAACAGAAACTTAGAGCACTGTCAGCACAGTGAGCTCAGAAAGTGGCTTTACCAGCAGAATTGACAATGGGTATAATCGTGAACAGCTCTGAAGGTGTTGGGAGCAATCAGAAGGATGTTTAAGCAATGGGTATGTGAAATGGTATGGACGTGGAGGAGCAGCCAGGTTTTAGAAATACTGTGCAGGAGAGAGCTGCTGGGGCAAGGACACACAGACCCACAGAGCAAATGGCTGTCTTTCTCCCTAGTAAAACACAGAGGGAGGGAAGTTGCATAGAAGAAGGGAGAGGAAAAGCCATAGTTTATTCACACTGTCATTGAGCTGACAGGAACATAGGAATTGATTTTAGTCTTCATCTAACAAATATCTGGGACAGCCTGCTATAACAAGTTCTGAACTGGTTTTGCCAAGGGGAAAGTCTCTCCTCCTGCTCCAATCCTTCATGAATGACTTTGTTAAGCAGAAGAGCTGCTGCTCTGCCTGGGGTAAGAAACCTGCATTCATTAGCTAAAACTCATACCACGTTATCCTGCTCCCTGGCTGTGCAATTCCCTTCATCCTGAGTGAAGTGGAGACTTGCTGGAGGAAAACAGCCACCAAACCTATTTTTGGCTCAGTCAAGCACAGCTCCCAGAACTGTTACCACATGAGGTTACCATTTCCTATCCCACAAGGTTCCGGAACAATGTATTTCAAGTCAAAACATTGTTTCACTAAAATCAAATCATTTCCTGCAGAATGTAGATCTTTATATTTGTTATATGACAGAACACAAAGTTGAAAGTCAGATTGATACATTACAGCTTCATTCCAAGTAAGTGAAGTAAAAATGCTTTCTATAGCAGTTTGGTTTTTTGTTGTTTGTTTTTTAAACTTCCCCTTGTCCCCCATTATTTCCATTTTTCCTTCCAAAAAGTGCCCTAATAGAAAAATCTCCTGTTGGCTTTGACCCTTCCCCTCCAAAAACTTTTACAAGCCTGTACCTACTTTGGGAACTATTACACAACTATAAAACTGCAGATCCCTTGACGTATTTGCCATTACAGGTGTTCTGCTTTTGCTGACACAATACTTGTTTATGAGTGTAAAAAAATACTCATTTTTGTCAGTTCTTTTTTTTTTAGTAATGACTAGATATAAAATAAATATTTAGAATAATTATCTCTGAAAATATCAGACTCGACATCTGTCAGCTTACATGGGAATGAAGCTGGTGATAATCTCTGATAACAGAGCACAGTCACTTAAGTAAGATGGAGGTCTACCAATTTGGTGGCCAAATTCTTCATTTGTGGTGGATAAAAGTTTAATTCTGCAAAGTTGAACAAGGAGTGGTTCGGCCTATTCACAGAACACTTAATCACCAATTAATTAGTCTCAGTTCAAGTCACAGACATTATTTACAGTTTTCTCTTTTTTATGATGAGTACTGTTAAGCAGCTACATTAATTGTGGTAGATTCTCCATGACTTGCAGTTTTAAAATTAAGATACAGTTTAGATCAAACTAGAATTTACCTGCTGAATTCTTATGTTTTATACCTGATAATAATGGATCCTCCTGGCCTTATACATTATTAATCATACTGTTGAAGCTGCTCTTTGCTATCGGGTCTTGTCACCATTACTTCTAAGAAAAGATAATAGCTTCTATTTTCCACTAGCTGACACAATATGCCAAGTTTATCTCTGTGTATTCCCACTGAAAACTAGGATTTACAGCTAACACAAATTGAGACGCTGCAGTCTGTAATACTGCACCTCATGGCAGCTCTGAGTAACTAGGTTTTGTCAGTTCAGTAAGCTAAAATTTATTTCACAGTTGACAATTTCAGTGGAATCTATTCTAGCATGCTGCATATATGTTAGTGGACGATCATGACGCTTCTTTAAGTCATATGTTCTTAGTGAGATTAATGACACAGTAATATAAAATTTATATCAGTGGCAAATAGGAACTGAAGTGGCCATCTCTACCACCTTGGCTAAAAATTAGAAGGGGAGAAGCTAAAAGAAAATATTTGAAGATACAATAAATCAACAATCACCAGCAGGAGGAAATTAAAATGTAAACCACTTCAGTAAAGTAAAAAGTCATTTTGCATTCAGATGTTCGCAATGCTGTTAACAACAACCGATGGCCCAGATTATGACATCAGATAAGAATCTTTTGGTGTGAGATCCAGGGAAAATGGGTAGAACAAGGGAGGGAACAGACTCACCCAGTGAGGACACCTACTGTCTGTTTTCACCTCCAACATACGATTTTAATTAGCATTGAAACATATTAGATTTAACCTCTTCACCTAGAGCACCTATAACACAAATCATGCGATATTATCATAGCATTTCATTTAAAAAAATAAGAGACTGAGTATGAAGTCATGACTTGGTTTGTGCATTCACATCTTTAGAGCGATATAATCCTAATCCTTCTCAAAAGTTGCTAAAACTATAGGAGAGAATCATTAGCTTAAAATGTATGCCTGTAGTTAGATCATTGCTTTAGGTCAAAAGATGAGATCTACCACTAAAGAAATGCAAATCATTCCATTCTAATAGCGTTTTTACTTGCTTAACCATCCCAAACTTAAGTTTTTTAAATGTAATTGCCCATACTGCTGTCTGCTGAGCCCAATTACATTTCCTTCTGAAGTTTCAGCCAAAAGAGCTCCACTGCTTCATGAGTAAGAAGTACTAAAGGTAGAAGAACCAGTGTACTTTGTCTCTCTTCTTGACACGAGAGCAGTGCAAGGGAGAAAAAGGAAGGACAGAGGAGGACATTAGTTCTGTGCTGAAAAACAAGAAATAGTGAGGAAAGGTGTCCAGAATGACTTGGCAAAGAAATAAGTCTCGAGAGAGTGACAGGCGCCGTGGAATTATCCAGATGTTTTGGCAACAGGCGCGGCAAAGGTCACTGAAAAAGTGCATAAATAGGTACTTTGAGCTGAACGAACAGGAGCAGATGTAAGCAGTGAGGAAGTTACAGTGGCAGAAGCAGAAATCCTACTGAAGCCTTCAATGCTACACAACTGTAAATTAAACCAGGAGCTCCAATTTTCATTGCTCCTTTCTCACAAAGCCACAACCACTTTCATCTTTTTGTAGTACCCAATTCTCATCATAGGGTTACTCTACTGGCTCAAATTGTACAGGTCAGCACATAAAACACCATGACATCGACTTCTTTCCAGAAGTGACTCCCTTCACATATAGAATTTCTTAAAAGTTTGTAATTTCAGAAGCTCTATCCAAGAGCACACCCGCCTAGTGTGTTTTTAAAAAGCCAACAGCAGGCAGCGTAGCGTTGCTTGGGCAATTACTACCTTGTTTTTTTTATCATATAATTACCTCTGCCCACACTCCACATCAGGCAGAGGCAAGCTATAGCTTCAAAGCTGGGTTTGTGCATGTACCCAGGCACAGCATCACACTGACAACACTGCCTCTGTAACAGGTTTTATTGGGTTCCAGCTTGTTATCCAGGCCCTGCATGAACCCATCAGGAGCAGACCCCTGAGCACCAAACAACCTCTAATGTCCTTCCATGGTCCTTTACACTTTAACAGTTCATGTTTTTCTGTGTACCAGCTGTACCTATACACACTTAATAACACCAATACCTATAGATTGATTTGCAGAAGTGACAAGTACTCATGCACTCATCTTATGATTTAAAAAAAAAAAAAAAAAAGAAAAAAAGGGTTTCCTAACATTAAGCACTTACCAAAATATGACCATGTCCAAACTGAGCCCTCAACATCAGGTAAGTTTACAGTACTAACCCTGTACCTCATACCCTTGAAATGTGTATAGTAGCTATATCTATCAGATACATTTTCTCTCCCATCTACACATTGTCTCTCATAATAGATCCAATTTAAGGATGAATTCATTAATACTTTTCATGATGCCACAATTGATAACAGTGATATACAGAAGTCTAGTCATATATTAACATGAGGTTTTATTGTAGGTTTGGAATAACAAGTAGTTAATAATGCATGTGACCACACACTGAAAGATTAAGAGAAAAAAATAAACAACTGTTCACAGAAAATATTGAATAAGGCAGAAATAAGAAGAGAAGAAGAAAGGAAAAGAGAAAATAATGAGAAGAAATGTTGATGACACCTTATACGAGGATGCCGTTAGGGTTTCAAAATCCTCTTGAATTCTGAAATTTGTCAATTTTTCTGTATTTCACATTGCAGACAATAGCTTTTTAAGAAGATTGGTTATTAACTTGCTTTTAATATGCAGTGTAGCATTTTGTAAAACCACTACATGGCAAACACGGTATCTAGAAAACTGAAAACATTTTAGCATGATTGCTATCCTGTATTTCACCTAAGTACTAGGAGAATACGTCCTGTGAGAACTGGCACAGTTTCAACATTTTTCATGAGGATCATTATAACAGAAATACTGTTTTCCTATTATTAAGTCTACTCTAGCATTTCATAGTGATAAACTTTAGGACAGAGAAAGAAAAAGCTTCCTTAAAAACACAGACAACAATTAAATTACAACACAAGAACAAGGCTGTAAATGTAAGGTATGCATCTGAAAACATTTAGTGAAGCATCATTATAAGTGTGTCACTGAAACTAAAATCTTGGTCAAACCTATCACTTGAATCTACCCTCAATATTCTTCTCATTTCAACAGGAGCTCCTTCAAATTGTTTAAATGCTACATACTATTGTCCAGAGACTTATTCTACAAGCCAAGAGGAAGCAATGAATGCCCACAGCATAACAAGTTCATAAAATATCTCTGTACTGTCAGAAAACCCATTTCCAGCATCCCACAAATAACTCAAACTATGAAATAATTTCTTATTTCAGCTGTAAGCAGGGAGCAGGCTAAGCTGCATTTATAATAGACCAGGAAGAAGCATAGAGTGAGTAATAGTTAAGCACAATTAATTTTCATTTCAATAATAAATTATGCACCATTGTAAACCCAATGCTTTATATAAATGTCACCAATGACAGTAAGTTAGAATGCATTTGTGTTTTATGTATATTACAGCAAAGAAGATAAAACAGTTCTAGGACATTTTATCTATTGAAGCTAAGGGTAAAATCAAGCAACCCATGCAAACAGCGGCTCTTGATGTTTCACTTATTAGAACTCAGGCACTGCTATTTTTGTTCTGCAAGACACTGCTTGAACTAGAGTATATGAGAGCATATGTTGCTTACCTTCTAAGCTATAACTTTTTAGCCCAGATGTGTTTGAGTACACACAAAGCAAAGATTATGAAAGGATTTACTGCAGTCATGTCTGGGTTTATACATGTATGTATAGCAGAGATAAGTACCAAAAACAAACCTCTGAAAAAAGGTTTCTAGAGATCAGTGAGAAGGCTAACTCGGTGCTCTCTGGGGGTCAGAGAGCAAGTGCCATTGAAGCCAGTGACATTTTCATGTCTTCAAAGCTTCAGCCCAGGAGCAGAGCTTGCGTGAAGACATACAACAGAGTCAAATTAGAGAAAGCTCCCATTAGATATGGAAGACACTATGGCAGAGAACATGTGATTGCCAGGGCTGGCTCCTGAACTTAAAACCTGTTACTCAGCACAGGGGTTTTTGAACCACAAGGAAGCACTGGAAGAAGACATTTTGGCACTGAAGTTTGGGCAGTTGATCCTGGAACCTGGATTATGCAGATTCTGTAACAGGAGATACAGCTGTTAAGCAATCCAGCACTACTAACAGCACTTACAGGCAGTAATTTGTAATAGTTTGACTTTAGGAAGGACTTTTAAGGAAACCTTTGAGAATGGACTAAAGACAAGAAGAATAGATGGGCTAAAATTTTGATTAAAAAAAAAAAAGCACTAAATTATTCAACAGCTACATCCTACATACTTCCACAGTACAATATCATCTTGATTTAGCTGTGCTCCCATGGGTTGCTTTTAAATATATGTATTCTTAAATTTATGCAATGAAATACATTTTTTCAAGAAGTGAAGAATTAGAAGCTGCCAGGAATTGTGCATCCTGGGTCTGACAGCTTCTTTAGAGATCAACAAAATCCCAGTCTAGTATCTCACCCCTTCATTCTTCCTGGATCAGTCTTAGTGTTGCACAAAAAAGCCTTAAAAGTGGGCCTTTACTTTACGTAACCATTCATACTGTATTTTAGTGTAGGAAAACCTAGAAGTATTAGGATCTCGAGATTTGCAGCCTGAAAGTTACTTCCCCATTGTAAGCCTTAGATAACAGGACAGAAAGAGAATTTGAGGCTACATGTGCAGGCATGGCTTTAACAAAGGTTCACTTAATGCCCAGAGCAGTGAGATAGCTCATCCATCAACAGAGTCGAGAAGGTGTGGGCAAGAACATATGCTTCATCATCTTGAATAGATGATCAGTTTGCCTTTTGCTTTCCCACCATGCTACCAGCAGTGATGTTTTCTCAGAGACAGAGCGTGGCTCAAAACTCTCAAGGAAGCAATTTTATCCACTCTTTTCCCTGAAAGGGCCAGTGCCTTAAAGGCATAATTAAGTCCTAAGTACATAATATTTAGTGACATTTAGTGAAGCATGTCATCTCTGGCAAACTGCCACTGTACAAGAAACAGGAAACAGCCAAATGTATTTGCATTGTTTTCAGTTAGTCTGTAATTTTTGTAATTGTATTGTCAGCAAATGCAGATGAAAATATTAGATGAAATACGCTGGTTAACAGACTGCACTAATTAGACTGATGCAGTAAAAAGCTCAAATTTCATAGGAAGCAGTGTATGGTAAAAAAAAACATAATCTTTTTAAAACTACATAAAATGCTTTCTTTCCGCTACCAACACTTGTATGGTTTGTAGTGTTCATGAGTACAGAACATTATTTTAATAAAGACAGATGTGGGTACCTGTTAATCTAATGAGTGAAATTCAACTACCCAGCTAGATGTGCTGGAATGTTAAGATACTGTCTTTCAGGCTTCTTTTGCACCTGTCGTGGTCAAACACAGACAGCAATATGAGGTTCAAAGCTAGTTTGACTTCTAACTGCATTTTTTTTTTCATACTTAGCAGAAAACCAATATAAGGCAAAAAAAGATGGAACTATTTTTTCAAGAGTATGTTTGCTAGCTTAATTACTGAGATATTTTCACCTCAGAATTAAGAGTTAGCAGATATCACTAGTGTGGAAAAAAAAAAAACCAAATAAAAAAAGAGATGATCCTATAGCACAAGAAGTAAATACAATCCTTCCACCTGTGCCAAACTGAATATCATAAATATCTTCCAATGGAGGATTTCTGCTGAGGTTTTAAAATGTTTGAAAAAGTTATTTTCCTTTAAGGGAGTTCTGTTTTTGAGATCTGGTCTAAAAATGCTTAATTTACCAAAGTCACCACATTTTTAATATCTGTCATTTCCCCCCCTCCAACTCCCAGAAAAATCATGTTAACAGTATTTGGCACTTTGAGTCACACTTTCCTTTTTTTTGATAGTGACTAAAAAAATGAACTGAGAGAAGTTCTCAATCCATTAAAATACTCTTTCATTCTTCAGCGTACCTTCAACATGGCTCAGAAAAAATATTTGATATTGCATTGCACGGTGCAAGCAGACATAAATTTGCAGTAAGAACAAATTTCAGCACTAACTATGCATTTATTAACATTCACCCCAACAGAGAATCAAAATTATTTCTTGTAAGTAGTTAACTACCTGCCATAGCTCACACTTTGAATACAGAGTACATGCAGGAAATTGCTGCGCATCTATCTGGAGTTAGAAATCAATAAGGAAGCACTGAGATAAAGATATGTATGTGACCATATGTGAAAATCATACAGGAGCTCTGGAATGGGCATATAGAACATGTGTTGTTGAAATTTTCTTAGCTTTACTAGTACTTCTAGATCATCCTCTGATTTGCACAAGTTGGGGCTTCCCTGTGGCCTTGCTATGGCACAGCAACCCACACATCTATCACTGTCAGTGAAAGGATGGCTAACACCATCCAAGGTCTACATGCAATGCTGCAGCCAACCTCAGTGTGCTTTCAAATCCCAAGAATCAGAATCTCTTCTGTAGAAAATGTACTCAAAAGATCCATTGCAAGAAATTGTCAAAAGAGTAAAAAAGCACCTGAAGTTATGTTAACAAGGAAATTTGGAGTAATTTTCCAGATAGCTTAAGTGCTAAGCTGCACAAAACCACTGTAAATAGAAAGTAGGCCAGATAATCAAATTTATATGTTTTTGTTGAACTGTACCCACCCCTACAGAATGTTACTGGGATACGAGGACAGTTCCATGGCTTACTAGACTGAGTGATATCAACATACTACAAATTCTCATTTCAGTGCAATATTAACGCAACTCTGAGCATCATGAAACATGGAAGCTGTTAGTTTATTACTTAAGTGCTTTTCACAACAGCATCTGGGAGTGTCTGAAAAACCTTAAGGGCTGTGGATGCACAAACCCCCATGATTTACAAGTAGGACAAAACTCTATTAAAAAATGTCAGCTTCACAGTGGCTAACATCTTAATACCATGTAACAGCTAGCAACTATTAACTATATAACTATAGTAACTAGCAACTATATATTTTTAACCTCAGCAAATTCGGTTTTAGATATGAGTGAAACTATACAGCACAAGTACAAAGTGTAAAAGCCTTCCTGAGAATATGGTTTGTTCCTTCTGTATAACAAGCAATGTTTTCCATTTCAAGAAGTGACAGTGCTTTGCATACAATAGTCTACTGGAATTCAAAGCTAAAAAATCACAGGAAAAAAAAAGGTATAACCACTTTTGTGCCTAAAATAAATACATATCTTGCTCAATTAAAGACCAACGCAAACCAGCAAACA
Organism: Ceyx melanurus; assembly: GCA_024611195.1. Lineage (NCBI taxonomy): Eukaryota > Metazoa > Chordata > Aves > Coraciiformes > Alcedinidae > Ceyx > Ceyx melanurus. The sequence continues at coordinate 76,906 of JANHGL010010919.1, read as the reverse complement.
TCATATTGAAATAAAGCACTTTCGTAGGGCATAAATGAAAACAGATGCTGGAAGAGGTTTTAAACAGCAGGTTTGAACCTTATTTTTTAAAAATTTATTGGATAAAAGTATGTATCTATGTATTTTTATGCATCTAACTGAACACCTCATTTTGACTACTTCTGTTAGACAGACATCTGCCTCCTTCTAGCTGAAGATCAAAGAAAGAGTCTTGAATCTCATTTACAATTGGAACCATGTTTTATCACTTCTCTCTGCTTAGCAATCACAAGTCATAAGAAGTGTTGTTTTTTTATACTCTGAGGAAGCACCTGGTCTTGATTCTCTGTGCTTCAGGTGCAAGGGAGGCAGAAAACCCATGGAACCCCAGCCAATCCCATCTAACAGTGAAAAGTCTTTTCTAATCATTGAAAGCAGTATGTAGTGCTCCAAGGCATTGCAGGAAAGCTTCTGCCTGCCAACATCTTCTGAAAGGGAACAACTGAAAAGAAACAGCCAGGAAAAACTAGGGCATGAAAGACAGTCCTTGTCCAGCTAAGGGCCCAAAGTCCAGGTAACAGTAACTCCAGTAATGCTCCTCTGCTGCCCTGCTGCTGAGAGGACAGCTGTCCCCTTCTCAATCCAACCAGCCGTCATCACAGCTCCTACAACAAAATGTCAAAGTATAGCAAGAGTTTCTTCTCTGAGGACAGCAGCTCAGCAAAGTGATAGATACACAATTTAAAAGAAAATTTACAGTTAGCTCAGTGGATGTGCCCAATGAAACTTAATGCTTGGCTGAACAAGCTGCTGGACCCCACCACTAGTATTCCCATTTGGTTTAGCATGCCGCTTGTGAGGGAGGCATGTAGCTGCCTCTCAGAACTGACCCAACTAGATGATGTTAACTCCAATCCACTCTAAAGATCTTCAGCAAAGGTTTAGAGTTTCTTGCTATTTCTATTTACTTTCTGAGATTTGGAGTCCTACTATAGAGATATAATATATTCACTCTAGAGTTATCATTTATATGGAATATCTTTAATGCAGCATCTATTTCATACTCTATTTAGATGGCAAGTTTTCTGGGCGCAGCAACTGACTCTTATTCCATGTTTCTGTAGTAGTAGTACAAGGGGCCTCACACTTGCTGAATGAGGAGCCATTACTATTTTATCATATTAGGGAAATTAACCTCAACAGAAGTTTTGCCACAAACCCCAGTTTAAAAAAAAAAAAAGTTTAAAAGAACAAACAGACCAAAATTCATTCTTTTCACATAGAACTTCCAAATCCAGTTAGCAATTATGTCATTTATTACCCCATTTTTCTATCCAGGATAGAGGAGATGCTACTGAATTCTTATCAGAATTACTACATGCCATAAATTAGACACAGTGAAGGCTGTGGCTGTGTTTAATTCCCATTTAATAGCTTTGGATTATACCACTTGGTATTCATTTCCTTCTCTTGTTTTATGTATTTTGTCATAGTCTGTGGTATTCCACACTTCAACACAAATGAAAAAATTACTGGGATGCTGAAAACGCCATTTTAATATTTTAATGGCTCAGGATATATTTGCACTTTTCTTACATCTTTTCTTGCAGCACTGCACAATCATCTCTGCAGTATTTATTATTTCCAGTGACTCAAAATGCTGGAATTCCTAAACCTTATTCTAAACTTCTGCTTTTGTACCTTGAAGTACTTTCCTCTTTCCTGATGCAATCCGGAACTCAAAAGGTCAGCTATGAATATTATATTGCAAGACTTCTGGTGTTTCCTTCCTTTGAAAGTGTAGGTTAAAGCAAAAACCTAAGCCACAATGATAGTTCAAATACAGAACTTCTCATTTTCTTTCCCTTAGCTGACATGACTTGCAAGACTGAAAGAAGCACAGTCAACACCATCAAAATAAACAGTTCAAAATCTTTAAAAGCAAGAAATAGGCAGGCCAGTTTGCAGGTGCCACAAACAAATCAAAGCCTTCCATGGTATTTTGCTAACAGCAATCTGCCTTTGCTACACAAAATCTTTAGTCTTCACCTGACAATCAGCTACAATTCCAAGCAACAATAGAATTTTCTCTGCTATCCATTTGAGTCTGAATGCCATTATATACCTGCATTATAATGGAACAGTGCTATGTATTTTAGTTATAAGAGGGCAATGAAGCAGCAGGGAAGTGAATCTTCAGAAGATTAGTACATGTGTACAAGCACTAAGACATGATGGCTTTTAAGCCATTATCTTCACTGCCCTCTCCCAAATCAATATTTTGATTATGGAATGATCTCCACATTTTCATGGCTCGTGCCATGAAATAAAGTTAATTAATCCTGTTTCCTCCCACTGAACAGAGATAAAAGTGGAAGCATCTGACCATTTAAGGTAGTATTTTCAAAGTTAGTATAACCTCTAGAAGAACCTATTGCAATCTTTCTTACAAATCCATATCCCCAAATATTTGGAGCCATTTATTGAGAATGGAAAGGGGCCTCTACCTAACAATCAGCCAGGTGATGCTAGTTGAATGTCTTCAGACACCACTGTGAAACCCATTTAAGCCAAGTGCTTCTACTATACAGCCCTCTTTCATCTTTCTTAATTTTCAGGGACCTTTCATTGTCCACACATCATCCAATCTCATTGGATAAGCTAAGAGGCTTTTTTAAGCCTCCATAAAATATGAAATTTGTCACTCATAAAAGACATAAAGATACATTGTGTCATTTCTACAAACAGCCACCCATACAGAAACACCACTACCAGCAGCCTGTGGCAGAGCCACTGCTTTCCTTATGCTTCTGATCACTGAGTCCCTGGCCATGCTACACATCTAGAAGGAAGTGAGAATTGTGCCACATGTATTTTCTGCTTTTTCCTTGTTTAAATGCAGTAATGACCAATATTGTCACACAGTGGCTAGGCTTTTCATCATGTGCATCTGGAAGTTTGTTCAGATTGTACATCCACACCTCTAAATGTGTTAGCTGTCTCTTAACAGCTTTGTGTATGAAGTGTTTCAATGCTGATGTTAAACAATGTCCTTTCCTCAAAGCAAGCTACAATTCTTGCCTGTAGGGTGAAGCCATGGATACAAATACTTCAGGCTAAATAAATAAGCTCTAACCTTAGGGAAAACAAAACTACTAGACTGAGCAGAAGTGAAATTTATGCTTTGAATTACATGCAGCACATTATGTCCTTTATTGGATCATGTAAATAGCTGCCTGAGGATTTGGTAAACTGTAAAATAATAACTCAGTTGACTTTGTCAATTTTCTGAAGTAGACTTCCAATTTGACTTTTTCTTAGCAAACAGATTGTAGGTTGGTGATTTAAAGCCTCATTGTTAGAGGTTCAGGAAGAAGTCTGTCTATGATGGAAAATTTTGCACTCAAAACTTTTTTTTTTTTACCTCAAGTGCCTTTTCATACTAACCGGGTGTCTGGCTATTTCAGAGCATATTGTTCTTTTTATTGCTAGATATTCTGTTGCACCAACACAACCACCCAAGTACAGCAGGCAAGGATACACAAGGCATACTGTGAGGTTGTATCACAGACACACACATCTGGTTCACCTAACATGTAATTTGGAAACAGATAGGAGACTCACATATTCAGTGAAAACAATGCAACTCTGCTTTCCAGTACTAAGACTTAATTACTCCTTAGAGACATTAGTTCAGATGCAACACCACAGTGTTTCATTGCTTTCTCGCACACATGCTGCAATTGACTACTGCCTTCTCATCCTCCTTTTTGTCCCACCAGGTCTTCAGATGAGAGCAATTGTCTTTCAGATCTTTACTAAGATGGCATTTGATACCCTGTTGTGATTGATACCTAGAGCTTGGACATGTCTGAGAGAGTAAAGACTCAACCATTTTGTTTTCTAAACAACAGGAATCATCATGTGTGTCTGGCCCCTGGACCATCTTGGAGAAGTTAAATGAGCTAGAATCCAGTATTTTAAGTTTTACACCTATAGGAGAACTACAAGAAAATCAGTGAATTATTTGAAATAGACATCAAGCCAAGGAGCATGAAGTCCAAAAGTCAGTTTCCAGTACTAGTGAGAACAGCAGACTGGAAAGATACCATCTAGTATAGCATTAAGTCAGACACCAGCTACCAACACAATTACTGTTTCTTAGGGAAAAAGGTGATGTATATTCATAATTTGTCCATCCAGATGACAGATACAGTTTAGCTTTCAAAGTTCCATACAATGAATCTATTTTTAAATTATAAGCCACTGATCATTACTTGATTACCCATTACCATGTAAGTGAAATAGGAAAACAACAGTAAGCTTTTAATAAAACATAAAATAGATTAGCAATTTAAATGCACTATTGTTCTATTGACTTGTTTTCATCAAGCCTTCTCAAGCTTTTTTTTTAAAAAAGCTGTATAACATTGCTGTTTATAGTATTAATTTTGCCTCTTAAAATTGAGATATTTCATTATTACATTGAAGGTATCTGAAATTTATCATTAACAGTAAAAAAAAAAATATGTATATATAAAACAAATGGATTTAATACAGAACTGTGTTTAGGTTTGAATACTTAAAACTGGGAAGAGTACTACTCAATGTATTCACCAGTAACTATAATGTTATGAGGATCAAGTACCATCAGCCCTCACAACGATTCCACAAATAAACTAAATCTGTAAAACATGCAATTCTTGTGAAATGGTTATTTTTAATGGAAGTTAAAGAAAAATGCAGCATATGAAATGATCCTGTAATATGCTTCTCATCTCTTATTAAAAACATTAAGCCTACAAGTAAGTTCAAGGCTTATGTTTTTACTGTGCAGAGTGAGCCCCCATATGCCTTTAGTATCCCGTAAATACACCATATTAAACCTTTAAAGATTGATACCAGGTGTTCAAATCTGAAAATTATATGCAGCAGTATCAGATATATTCACCCCACTACACAGTCTTAAAAATAATTTCATAATCCCTGTTCTACTTACTAGCGGGTATTTTCCACACTTGTCTGTGTTCAGTAAGTGCTTGTAAGTGCCATGTAACTTTTTTAAAACTTAAAAAGGACAAGGGAATCTTTGTTTTATTAGTTGTGGGTTTTTTCTTCATATTGGTTCACTTAGCTGCATAATTGTGTCTGTAAAACTACAGTTTAAACATAAGTGTACCAAGTAACCACAAAAGCATGGACTGAATACATTCCACTGTCATTGCTTAATTATTTGATCAAACATGATAAATATTGGAGGGCAGACAGCAGCCTGAAATCCCTCCTGCACTTTTCATGTCAAATTTTTCTTATGCCACTGTCATAGGCTGTAGCAGGAAACCATGGCCAACACCACCAAACATGCCAGCTCTTATAGTCTCCCTACTTTTTAGCTGCCTTTACCCATTTATTACTGTTACGCAGGGAAGGAAAATACAAGCATCTATGTTAATATCCATGCTAAATAAAATAATCTGAGACAGAGAAAAAAAAATAAAATCTTGGCAGAAACCTCATTCCCACTGGAGACATAAGACTTTCACTTACTGCAAGGTCAGGTTCTTACTCCATTATCTTTTTTTCCCCACAATAGAAAAGCAGATGTCAATAGCAGGTTCAGATGATTCAGAGAACATGCCACATCAGGGGCATGAGTAGAATGACAGTGCAACGTCTGCCTCGAGTAAATATCAACAATGGAAAGGGAAGACATCTGAGGAAGAAACTTTTTTTCCAAATGATCAGCAGAAGGTCTCTGCATGGAAAGGGGCAGTACATGTTTTCTTTTCTTGTCAGGAAGGAAAAATTGTGAAGTATACTACACTATTTGCCTATGAAGCCATAGGAAATGATGAACTGGGCAGGTAATTAACCACCAATCAGACAATTACCTCTGTCTCTTGTACTGTCAAAGGCAGCAGACAGAACACACATTTAGCAGAGTAACCTTGCTGAGAAGCTGTCAGCATCCTTCCCATGCACTGGGACCTGATGCTGAGTCCATCTGGGCAGTGAATAGAAAAATAAGGGCTGGTCCTCTTTTTCTCAAGGTTAGCCAGCCTTGTACACATAAGCAAAGCTCCTCCTTCAGGTTACTGTCTCCTATCCATATGGAAATGACTTAGTAGAAGGCATATTACACCATATTTAATTGCTCTTGGCTCAGTTTAGCTGTTGATGTAAAGAACACATGAAACACCAGCTTGTATATCAGTACCATAAGACCAGATCCCTCCTAAACTTCTAATACAAACTGCCTTTAGTATACTCATCTTTGTGGCTGAAGAAAAAGTGTTTGTTTTTTTTTCTCTTTATTTTTGTTGATTTTTAAAATAGCAAAGAAATGCTCTACATGGAAATGTCATAGGAAAGTACTACATGCCACTGAAATCACCTTCACCACTTCTGGCTTTCACTTCAGTGTAGCAAGAAAGATAAAGTAAATCCTCAACAATTGTGACCAAGCTAAACTCAACCACATACTCTTGCTCCTATTTCCTCTTGTAACCACATAATCAGTTTTACAATCTCAGATCCCTCAGCAGAGTATAGCCACATGAAATCCCTCCCAGCTTCCAGTCAATGCTCGGCGAGCAAGAGTGACTTCTCTAGAGTCTCCACCATGGTGGGATCCTGCTTCCAACTGCAACAGTGACACTCAGCTAAACGCACTTGCTGGGGACGGGGAAATTATGTTACAGGGCTGTGTAAAATCTCTCTACTTGCATATAATTTCATTTCAGCCAAGTGCATCTCAATATTACCAAAGAGCAAATAACAATATGTTGTTGCTGGGCTGAGGGCATTCATAACTATCTTTTAGAAAAGCACCTTTTACTGGAACAAAACAGGCAGTTGAGCAATTCCCACTTACAAAGAGATGAAAAAGAATGATGGAACCCAGGGTTAAATAAGAGGCAATTGAAGCAATTAGAAAGCATACTAACACATGGAAGTGTATAGATAATTTAGGAAGGAGTAAACATGACAAGGTAAATAAAAATATAAACCAAAATGTAAAAACCAAACCAAACCAAACCCCACAACAAATAAAAACAATCAAAACCACAAAACAAAACACCAAAACAGTGTGGTTAGACTGAAGATTACAAGTCCTGCTTAACCAATTACAAAAATATGATGCTTCAAAGAAAATTAATTTGAAAAATAGCAAGGAGAAAATATTAGGAGGGAAGCAATATCTAAAACTCAGCAGTATTGACACAATGTATTGTACTACAAAAACAAACCAAAACAAAACCACAAAAAAATCCACACACAAGGAAAAACAACCAAACAACAAAAAAAAAACTCCACAACTAAACACAACCAACCACTAAGAGATTCAATTTATAACAGAAAAAATCCCAAACCCAAAAACCAGAAACTGATCACTAAGGAGAGCAATCAGACAGAAAAGAGAATATATTATGGTATCATTTCTATTTTATATCACATAAACATTTAACTATTCAGCAATTACTCAGTGATTGCCACACAAAGGCAGGGTTGTTTTTTTTCTTGAAGAAAGCACAGTGTAATTATGCCAGGTTGCCTGAGACACTACTGCAGTTCTTAATGATTAGGTTTTCTAATAATGAATCATCACTGAAGATAGCACTAATCAGCCATAATACCAAACTTGAATAATAGCTTCTAAGTAGTCCTTACACCTATTACTGTATCAGCAGATTTGCCATACATAGTATCCACATCATTAGGAAGCTATGTTTATACACACATTTATGCACTCAGCCCACCAGGTCTTCTGACTGGATTTGGTTCACTATTAACTTTTTTTTTTTTTAAGCTTACCAGATGCTCATCAAGGAAGAATACAGCCAAAGACTATTAAAAATATGAGTCTTTAAAAATATAGGTCTTTATGCTTTGAAAGCCCAAGATCTGAAAGAGGCAGGCAGAGATGAAGGCATTTTTCAAAGGACTAAGAGCTGGATTAGGCTCTAGTCTAGAAAGTACAAAGGCTGCATATATTATATATGATTGCTCTCATTACAGAAGACACCATAAATCTTGAAGAAATACAGATAACTACAGAGAATCAAAGGACTGAAGAGGAGGAATTCCTGCTAATGTACTTGTACTCTGAAGAGTGACTTTGTTTAAAGAGCAAAGACACATTCTAGCATCTCCAGATCTCAACAGTGCAGTCAAAATTGCTCCAGGAGCAGGAAATCAGTGCTATTGACTGCGCTTCCGAACTCCCCTAGAAACTTAGAACTAAGCAGCTTGAATTTCAACTTGCAAAAATCTTCATTAGCGTAGACAAAAACCACAGGCATACAATATTTATGCACCTTTTAATTCTGAGCTTTTGGTAACCAGACAGAGCATTGAACAGTGATGATTTGAACAGGATACAGAGCATCTGTCCTTCACTCAAACCAGATCACCACTTTCAATCTTGACATGTGGGCCACAAGACCCAGGTTTTTCATACCCCAGTCGATTCAAAGGGCTGACAGGTGTGTGCAACACCTTACCATTTAAAATGATGCAAGAGACTGCAAACCTGCAAATATCCAGTGATCAGAAATACAAGTAACACTATGCCACTTCCAGGTAGTCACTTCAAAATACAAACCTCACAGTTTAATGGGTTCCTTTAAGTCTTTCTTCATCTGAGCTCAGTGAAGTTTGGCATGGCTGGTTGTAAATGCTCACTAATGTTTCCACATAATAGAAAGATAGTAGATAAGACTAAGCATGAAGTGTTAGTGTTTGCAGTTTTATATTAACCTCTTGAATGGAACTTTCTTAAACTGGGCATACTGAATAATCCTTTACCTTTGATCTACGCTTAACCGCTTTAAAAGAAAGGATTCTGTTTTATGTTTTATGATGTGCAAGGCTGATTATAGTAGGCCATGAATTGTTACGTGTCTGTCCTCAGTTATATGCTCAAATGTTTAAACATTGAGACAGATTTCTGAACTCTTTCATAAGTAGTTCATGTTAATAAATCCAGATGAAAGCTCCAGCTTTCTCTAACACATAGGATGATTATACAGTGTCTGAGTTTGTATGACCTAATAAGACACATATTTCTGAAATATTAACCGTTATTCCATCATGTTCTGGCATTTTAAGGATATTTCAGTCTCTCTGTTCAATTTGTGTGTAGGCTGATAAAGTTCTTCTTTGCACACATTTATCTACTTGTGTGCCTTCCACTAACTGCAAAAGGAAACGTTTAGTTTCCAAGAAAGACTGTACACATTTTTACACTTTCCTGCTCTAGCTCACTGTCAGGGTTAAAACAGTCCATCACAACTTGGACAAGCAGCATGTTCACTCAGTCTGAGAGAGCACTACCTGCAGATGACAGCAGTGCCCAGCAAGTTACAGCACAGTGTCCTATGGGATTCTGTCACCTACTGCAAATTCCAAGACAGACACCTGAGGAAGTTTGCTTCTGAGAGCTATGTGCTTCTTCTTATAGGGAATTAAAGCTGTCCAGAACAGCTGAAAACTTCTGGTGTTTCAGTGGCACTACAGTGCTTCATGTAACATCACCTGTACAGGTTTTGATCCAATCCATCATTCTGAACAGTTAGTGTTTATAGGAGTGACACATGGGGATGGGTGTCTTAATTCATGTGTGCATACTCTCATAGCACTGAAACACTCCTGCACTGAACCAAGTTATTTTAGGTCCACAAAGATTAATCGGTTTTTGTCCTGATGCTATTTTGCATGCCCAATTTAATGTTGGTGAGCTTTGCTTCATCTAAAATCTATGTCATTCTGGTTATTGTATCAACTAATTGTATTTAGTTCATGCTCTACTTTTTATACACTTCACAGTGGGATTTTTGGTTGGTTTTTTTTTTAGGGCTTTAACTGTTTTATTGTAAGCAGTGTGACAGTGCTAAACCTATGAAGTAAGGAAATTCAAAGATGAATGGTGCTTAAAATTTTGTTTTTTGAGTCAGACCATTTGATATGCTTAGCTTTTAATCAAAGAAATAGTTTGGATTGAGTCCAAGGTCAAAAAAGCACCAGTTTAGGAAATGAACAAATAGTAGCTATCTGAAATCAGAAGCAACAGTACTGCAGGTATCTCTTGGGCCTCTTCCACTGCCAGTTCCTGGGAGGAGTAGGAAAGGGGATAAAGTAGTTTGAAAACTTGAGTCAGTGACTTATGCACTAAAAAGCCCTCTCTTGAAATCTGGTTTACCCAGATAGCCATAGCTGATGATTTTTATTATTGAACACATGCTATCAAACATTTTGAGAAACAAAGCAAACATTATCACATCAAATATTATTATGTAAAAAGTGTGACAGGAAGCATAACTAAGGACATATGAGGGAATAAGATACTCGATCATCATATAACTTCTTAGAAGAGACAACCAGACAGCTCAAGGAGACTTCAAGAATAGAGGAATCTACCATCTACACTATTTATGACTGTTCACAGTAACTTTGAGAGCAACAAAGGTTAATCCCACATTTTAAGTACCTTTTTCACAGCATCTATTTCTACTAGAAACATTGTGAAAGACTGATTTTTTTGTTATTTGTAGTGCACATGCATTAACAAGTTAATGAACAGTAATGCAGTCAGAACAGGTTCTTTTGCTTATAAGCCTTATAAGTAGGGTCACTTGCACTTCCCCATGAAAGCTTTCCAACACATAGGTTGCTGACACTGCTATGGAGGCACTATAGCTGCCATGCTATTCCTTACCCTTGCAGCCCATCATCCAGGAGCTGTTATGTGTAGTTGCCAGGTTGACTATCTTGTCTTCATTGCAGCATTCCAGCTTGGGCTAATTTCTTCATCATAAAGAACCAAACTAGAAACTTTCTCCATCTCTTGCAAGTGATGAATAAATCCCTCAGTAATCACACTGAGCAAGACTAGCTCCCATTCATGAAACCTGCTTCCTCAATGACTTGAAATTTATTTTAATATTTTGTGTATATAACTCTACACTGAAAGCATCTACTACCCCATCCAATTCAGGTATTAAGGCAATGCATTCAAAATACTTTACAAACTATATAAAACTACTCTGTTGCTCCTTAGTCAAGTTTTCTTACTGCTGAATATTGTTGCTTCTAAGAGGGATAAAAATTACCACTGTTAGGAAACAGTACCTTCTGCCTTGCAGAAGAGACACATGCAGAGGAAATCAGACCAAAAGTGGGAAGACACAGGGCCAAGATACAGCACACCAACATAGTCCTCTCACAGCCCCAACCCTGAAACTGTAGTTGTCTGCAAACAGGTCAGCTGCATTCATTGGGAAGGATGGAGATGTAGAGCAGTAGGGATATTACATGAAGCAGCTTCACAGTGCTGTGAAGAAGTATCAGAATAGTTATAGTTATCTCACAGGGTGGAAATGAGGAAGGAGATGCCCTTTTATGTACGATTAAAACCAAAAATTTTCTAAAAGTATTTTCAGAGAAACAGAAAGAGCTTACTATTTTAGTACTGTTACATAGACTACATCTGTCACAACAGAGGAAGATTTTTGCCAGAGGTATTGTCAGCAGTCAAGTGGCAGATGGACACGATGTCTAGGATTAATGACAGCTAGCAAAGTATCACATTTTGTGGCAGAGAACATGAGAGGGATGGAGACGCAAAGGACAATAAGGATCACAGAAATAAGCAGACATGGTGTTCTGTCACATGATGGGATAAAAGACTTGATAAAGGGAAGCTCTAGACAGTAGAACTAAAAATCAAGTGAAAAAAAAATAATTCTACAAATTGAAGGTATAATGGGGCAGTGTTAGGACCCAAAGTTAAGACTACATGGGCATGTACTTGAAGTTGCTTGTTCCTCCTTTTCATATGTATGCATCTGAAATTTGGTCATACATGTCTTATTAAAAAAGCCAGGCCTATAAATGTCTCAGTTTTGACCTTTTAAATATTTAGCCAAGAATGAATGAAGGAAGTTTAGGAACCTTAATGGCATAAGAAGGAAGAGCTGCTGTTTGCAGAATGCACTAGTTAAGAGATGGAAAAAAATACCCCAAACCGGTAAAAAGATCTCTATAACTACTGAACAGGATTTCATCAGTTGTATTTTTCACCTAGAAATATATTCAAAACATACCAGGGAAGCAGGCTTTCTCTGGTCGATTCATGCAATGTCTCACAAATAAAGTACTATTGAAGTGAGAAAAGCATCTTGTTTCTATCCACATCTCTGGAATCAGTCAGCAGAAGAGCAGAGCAGCCACCATTTTGGAAAGCAGAGACTAAAAGTACAACATGGTAAGAAAGATTAAAAATAAAATCCTAGAACTTGAATAATATTTAAGTGTACAGATGAGAGAGAAGACACAGGTGGTGCCTCCATATAGTGAAATGGTACATGTGATTTACTAGCAGCAAGGGCACAGGCACAATCACTTAAGCATAACTTCAGTAAATAGTAGTTGGGGTAGGACCACCAAAGACTGAGAGAGAAGTTTTCAACTTCCAATTGCAATATCAGTGAAAATGTAATGCCAATAGAAAGTGATTAATTGTTCGTATCTGCAGATACAAATACATATTTTTTTTCCCTGAACAAAGAAGTGATCAAGAGAAGATCAATTTCAAGGACAAGCTGCATATAGAATACTTATGCACTTGCATAAAAAACATAATCACACTTGAAACTCTCTCTCCTATTTTGATACATAAACACAGATATATATGCACACACATGCACTTATTACAGCTGAGCGTAGGATAAATTTATCTTTGTTTGAAATGTGGAATTCAGCTGAGATGCCTCTCCCCACAGCAAATTCACCGGCCCTTAACGAACAAGTCCCTAACTAGTATAAGCCTGATGGAGCTCAGAAATAAGGCATACTGCAGCATTTTTCGCAGTGCCAGGATAAGAAGTAGGTTCTGGAAAGCAGCACAAAGCTAGAAAGAGGATTTTCTTTCCTGGGAAGGAAGAACTAGGTGTTAAGAAAGAAGAGGGACAGGGAACTTGCCGGAACGAGAAACCTGCCAAGCAAATCCCAAGGCATTATGGGAAAACAATGACACTAATCTGGTTCATCTGCTCTTTCCCCACATCTCCAGCAATGAAGGTCTGGAAATGATGAGCTCACAGCAGCCCTGATATTTGAAGTGCAAAATTTTTTTATTCAACAATGCTTACATATTGCTCAGAACACTCAAGAATTTGCCATCACAGCTGGTTGGTCTCAGCAGCAGACCAGGCAATCGGCAGGTTTTTTTGCTGTCCAGGTAAGCTTTCCATAGCCAGGGTCCCCCCGGAAGCTGCTGCCCCAGTGGCTTCTGGCTTTCAGTGTCTCTTGCAAGGGAGGTGGGGACAGGCAGGGGTGGAGCCGCAGTTGGAGATGACACCTGTGTTATATGTGAACAGGTGAATAATCTGCTAAGCATGGTGGCTGAGCAAAAGGATGAAATTAAAAGACTAAGGACTATATGGGATTGTGAAAGGGAGATAGACTGGTTGAGCCAGGCTATACCATCCTGGAAGGAAGGGCAGCAAGTGAGGGCCGCACATGAACTAGATTATTCTATTTCCTCTTGCTACCCAGAAAAGATGGGTAAAGGAGGAGACCTAGGAGATGGGGGCAAGTGGAAGCAGGTCCCTCCCCAGAGAAGTGGGGGAGCCCCCTCCTGATTATCTCAGTCTTATCAGCTACCCATGCACAATAGATACGAGGCACTAGCAATGTTGGTGGATGAGAAGCTGGACATGAACCAGCAGTGTGCAATTACAGCCAAGAAGGCCAAGTGTATCCTGGGCTGCATCAAGAGAAGTGTGGCCAGCAGATCGAGAGAAGTGGTTCTGCCCCTCTACTCTGCTCTGGTGAGACCTCACCTGGAGTACTGCATCCAGTTCTGGTGCCCTCAACATAGGAAAGATAAAACTGCAGAATAAGACTACTATGAACTTTTTTTTTCCACCAGAGACTTGTTCTGCATGGCAGAAAAAACAAAAGGCCTTTTCTCATTGCATTGCTTCCTTGAATAGAGGCTGTATTTTAAATTAGAAGACCTATATTTTCTACTGATACAGAAATGTCTCATGGACCACAGGCTGTCTTACATACAGCTATCAAGTGCCACTTTTTAAATAACATTACTCCCCAGAAAGAAAAATGGTTATTGAGGAGCATAATACATCATTCCTGGCCTGGGGAGTACACAACCTTACTTGCCATGTTAAAATCAGGAAAAAATGTTTACCAGGCCTTTATAGCCTCAGACATAAAAGTTCAAAATATAGTTCTGCTTGAAAAGTAGCCTCAGAGAAATGGTATATCATTAATTATTTATTGTATCTTCATCTCTCATTTTTGAAAAAGCACAACCATGGAACCAGTGATTGAGATGTAATTTTTCCAGTCTCCAGACTTGTAAATTTACAACAGGATCTTCCATTCCCACCCTTAAAATATGATAAATACAGAGGGCAATGTGCTAACATAGGTTTTTAAAAGTGAAAAGACTGTCCTTAAGCTCTTCATACAGTGCCATGAACAAAATCAGCAACAAATTATTTTCAAAAGAGGAGGGGTTTGCTATGATATATCCGCAAAGAAAAATCCTATTAAAACTCCATAAAGGTATAATCCACACAATTGGATTTGAAGCTTCCCCTATTTGCCAGTCCATCTTCAAGACAGATAGATGGGCTGCAGAAGAGGGGCAACACTGATGCTCACCAGCTCTGACATCTCATGAGCTTTTTTCCAGGGAACAGGTACAGCAGAGCAAAACAAGAAAACACACAGCATATATCTGGGAGGTCATTCAGGACTTGCAAATAGCAGAAGTAGCACTAAATATCTTGTAGACACTAAGCTACTGCTACAACCTGGGGATTGTAAATACCATGATGCTTGCTCATAAAGTGCTTAAGTAAACAGCTGTTTTCTACGCTAGCTCTAGTCTAAGCACAATTCAAGTATACTTGAATACAGAGCACTCTCCAGTAATCCACTCCTCAGATTAAAAAAAAAAAGGATCAAATCTGTAAAGAGTGAGGCTCTTTCTGATGACAGGATTTGGGGTCTTCATCAGTAGAAGAATTTTGGGCCTCCCAGGCCTAAAATAACCACCAAGAAGCAAGGAACACTGAAGACCCCCAAAGGCAAGAGGGACAGCTACCAAAGGATCCCTGGATTTTCTCCAGCCTTCACCAGAACCAAGCTTTTTTGCTTCTATAAAATATGGCAATAGTTCACTTACCTGCAATTTCTTATTAAACAATCTCATCATTTGCCTGTCCAGCTATATTTGTGAAAAAGAGACTATTCTAATTCTTCCAGCAAACTGACAAAAAAACCTCCCAACTTGGTTTATGCAAGGCTGTAACCAGAGATCAAGGAGCATTCTGAGCATGTAGACCAAGTAGACTAACACTGATGACATATCAGCAACCAAAGACTTCCAAAACTTTATTGCATTGGAATCAACTTAGTCTCTCTTCACCCAAAATCAGCCAGCTGCTTTCCACCTATTATTTCACCTGATCCTTTCCAAAAATATGCTTAGAAAAAGAGAGCTTACCATCTTCTTCAAGTTATAACCCAAGCTGACATCACCTCATCCTCATAAGGCGTTGATAGAATCATTAGAACACATCACCAGGAGTAAATGTCAAGCTCTTCCTACTGAAGAGACCTGCTCACAACAGTCTGCCTTCCACTTACAACAGCACAAGATCATCCACTTTCAAATCCCAAATCAAATTATTGTAAATCAGTCCCAGTGCACTGTCTGGAGACAGTGAGATGGTCATTACACCTCAGATTTACACCTGAGAAGAGTCCACCAATTCACAGGATTTAAATGCATTCAGTGGGTTGGAAAAAAACATCAAAGCTGACACTTTCTGTGACATCATTAACAAGAACCAGCTTGGTGCCTTTCTTTTTTTGCCCAAATGAAGTTCAGGAAGTTTGGCTACTGAAGTCAGTACACCATGTAAAAAATGAGTTCGTATACCACAGGCAAATCAAAACAGCTGCAACTTGGAGCTTATCTTGTATTATATCCAACATTGATTGGGTAATGTCATTCAATCCACTTACTGAAATGTGGTTTGAATTAACTTGAAGCAGTAATGCACACTGAATATATTCATAATGAGCAAACACTGGATGAGAGTAGACTGATTGCAAAGGTTGCAGCAGGTCAGATATAATGAAGCAGTTCAGCATTCCCTATTTTTGATCTGTACTCCTAGTATATTTTGGAGCATATTAAACTCTACTGAGGTATTTTAATTGAGAAAATTAATTTGTACTTACAGCATTAGGAAGGTTGAATGCTTCCTAACAGTTCAGTTTGCCTTGCAATAATATTTCAATCAATTTTCCCTTATCTCAGCACTGCATAAGGTTTGTAACCCTAACAGTATGCAGTTTACTACCATGTCAATGGTGTTTTTTTCCTTTTCCTCCCACCAGCCAGGGAAATATCTCAATTCCTAAGGTTGTGCATTCCCCCCTCCCATCAATATACGTATTATTGTTTCACTCTCCAAATATACCTCATTTGCACATGTAAATATTTGAATAACATAAAATCTCATCTGGCACATGCAAGATGTTGATGATCCTGGGTTTTGGTTGGTTGTTTTTTTTTTTGCTTTTATTAAACAAAAAGTATTTATTTCAATATCAAAGCATTAAGACAGCTAGTCCTCATTGTTAACTAAAAACACTGAGGGCTGGTAGTTCTGCAAGCATAAGTCACCATACTTCCTTTAATAAAGCTGTGTTCACAAAAACCAGGACAGTAAATAAAAGCAATGCTGAACTCTGAGATATGAACCAGTCCCAAATAGATTTCAAAGACCAACGTTTATGTTTCCCCAAAGTTAAATTTAGATTGAAGCCACCCACTGCATTTTAAAGAGTTTTCTTTTTTCAAGCATAGTATGAACTTTAAGTTAAACAAAGAAAAAAAATCACATGGAATAGTCCAGATACAATATCCAATAGATACAGTTCTAGCAAAGGTATCAAGGATCAGAAATTAACATGCTCTTAATCTGAAGCATAAAGGATACCTGTGCAAAAGTGAACACAGCTCTGAGCAGTCATTTAAGGAAAAAAACAAACTTGTCAAACTAAATATTCTACTCCTGTGGCATCTGTTCATACAGTGAAACTCTGAAAACTGACTGAAGCTTCTGTTATACTACAAGATAAAATTTCATAGTACAGATAAAGCTGTTGCAAATATACAAGATGATCTTATGCATGTGCTGGCTCACGTAACAGGTTAAAGCACTTCAGTTAGTGAGCTGATGCCTCTTTAACACACTTGATTTTTATATTAGGCTGTATGGGAAACATTATTTTGCCTTGCAGAGTACTTCAATACTATCCTTTGCTAGAGGTTAGGATAAAGTTTATTTTCTTGCTCAGTAAATTATGACATAACATGTGCTTTCTATGCTGGTGGAAAAAGGCACAATATTATTTCCATAATAATATTGCCATGCTTCCAGCAGTCTCATAACAAGAAAACAGAACAAATTAAAAGGCATGTTTCCTACCCATAAAAAGCCTGTCACAGTCAGTCCTGCACACACAGTGTCAGGCATGAATTGACTGTGAACTAAGCTCCTCAAATTCCTGTCTGGTTCAGTGTGCAGGGCAGGAGCAGCACTGGATCTAAGTAGAACCCCTGCTGCCTCTCTCACAGGCCTAACTGCAGCTTCAACAAAAACTCAGTTGCTTTTAGCTCAGATGGAACAACAATAAATACCTAACCTTAACTTTGTAAGGCAATATATACAAAGGCACAAGACATGACTACAAGAAAATTTTGGTAGTATGGTTTTTTGGGGTTTTTTGTTTGTGTGTGTGTGTGTGTATGTTTTTGTTTGGTTTTTTTTGTTTTGTTTTGTTTTTGAAAACAACTGAAATGGGATTTGAAAGCATGGAAGACAGTCTCCTCTTTTCCAGGTCTTCAGCTTTGTGAGCAACAGTCCATCAGTTATTTACATGATACAAATGTTACTGGTTAAGCACTATGGATCGGATATTATCAAAAACATCACCAGAATACATCTAATGCCTGTTATACTTGCGACAAGGCTAATTCTTAGTAATCTCTATTTGCTAGGGGAAATACTTCAAATAATTGTACAGTTACAGAAAGCTGTATGGAAGAGTTCAGTTTGGG
The DNA here is from genome assembly GCA_024611195.1 of Ceyx melanurus. Taxonomy (NCBI): domain Eukaryota; kingdom Metazoa; phylum Chordata; class Aves; order Coraciiformes; family Alcedinidae; genus Ceyx; species Ceyx melanurus. Next base: position 58,758 of record JANHGL010010919.1, on the reverse strand, counting down.
TTATTTCACTTAAAATAACTTAAAATCACACTTCATTGCTTTCTAGAGTCTCTTGGATTGCCCAGTACAATTACATAGTTCAGAAGACAAGCAAACCACCTTTTTTATTAAACATTAATAGAAATCAAGTAGCAAATTTCATAAATTCAACATGATATTAGCCAGAACTCATGCAATTCTGATTATAATTTAGGGACAATTTATTTTTCTTTTTGCCTTCTATTTTCTTGACAGTTTCAAGTCTTGTTTTTTTCCTTGGGGGAGCAGTGAAGAACAGTATGCTATTTAGATTATTTTGGCCATTGACTTCAATGAGAATAAGGCTAGAGCCATTAAGGCATGTTATCATAAGAGCAGCTCACAAACTGTAAGCAGATAATTCTTACTACACTGCTGTGAAGGTGCGATTAGTGAAGCTATTATCCTCACTTTACACTGCAAGAAGAATTGTAACACAGGCTGAGTGACTGCTCAGGGCCTCAGAGGAAAACAATGTTTGTACAAGAAAATAGACTAAGAAAGAAGCTCTTGGCTTAAAGGGCAAAAAAAGCTTTTCATTACTCTGAAAGGAAGACAAAAGCAAGCTTTAGCTAGGAACACCCTTGTCAGATGTTTAGGGTGGAAATTAATATAGGACAAAATAGTGATATTAAAGCAATCACTTTGATCATCTTAAATGTATCTAACTTTTTTTTAGCATACCAAAAAGCATCTGTGTTTATATGGCTAAAAATGATCGTGTAGTGATAACAATATACACTTCCTATGCACTTATTCATATTTAATATTCTGAGAACATGATGTAGTTGCATTCTTCTCTATGAATGAGCAATAACTCATGTACAGGTACTTAAGTTTCCAAAATGTTCAAAACTTGCATAAACATTGTGGGTAGATATATCTAAAAATGAATCCCCACAGAAAACATAGGAATAACTATCAGGGTCACACAAATCATGGGAGCAGAAAAGTTTGTACTGTTACCATCTATTCTCATTTCTTTGACTGCAAGGCTTTAGAAGTCCCACTGCTTTAACCAGGCTAGTGTTTCTTTCCACTTTGTTGTCTTCAAGTATCAGAGCAAAACTTTACTCCCACGAGCAGAGTTAGATGTCAGATTAGCCATATTTAATGAAGACTGCATTACTATTGACCACTTGAAAAGAAGGGTTAGAGCAATGGGGAGAGTTTATCCCAGAAATTTTGCTCCAGTAAGTCAGTGTAGAATTAATACAGTCCCAGGGCAAGAAGTCATACATCGTCTTGTGTTATTTTTCCCTTTAATAGGTTTGACACCAAAGTAAAAAATAGATTTGACACCAAAGTAAAAAAAAAAAAAAAAGATGAAAATTACACATACATACAACAGTGTGTAAAGCCTAAAAAACTTTCTTGTCCACACATAAGAAAATTGACTTTTAGTGAGCTGCTAAGTTTTATCATTTCTAGAAAATGTCGTAAGTGAAGTCCAAAGGGTTCTCCACACTGAAAATTAGCATTGCTCTTTACTGACCACTTCCCTAAAGAGGTTCCTTTTGCCCACTGATAAACTGAAAAAGGATGTTGTGTGATCCAAAGTATGGATTTTGCATAGCTAATAGGATTTACCCCACTAGCTTAATTGGAAGCACTTATAGGATTCAGAAGATACCATCTGACCAGGATTGAAAGATCAGAGTCAGGTGATATCTGATGGGTCAGAAGTTACCTACTCTCTGCAAAGAAGCTGAACTACTGCTACAGTGTACTCAGTCTATACAAACACTAGAAGGGCAGTAAGGGGATGGACATTTAAGTCTTCCACAGGGCCAGAGCAGCTTTGCCAAAGTTGCACCTGAAAAAAAAGCTAAGCAATAAAAAGTAAATTCTAAGCAATTTTTCACCATATGGATTGTACTATCCAAGTAATGTGTAGAAAGTATATTCTTGGAATCATCCACAACACAGCGCTTCTCTTTCTTTCTTGGAAGGCAAAAATAATTATCTTGCCTTGGCCTGGGAGTGAACTCAGTAATGATGGTGCAGGGAATAATCAAATGTCATGGCATGTCAATTAACAGGTAGCAAAGGCAAGGGTGAAGGGATGTGCAAAAGAGCCAGGAGAAATAGGAAGCGATAGAAATTTTTAAAGGGTTTTTAAAACAGAGCAAATATACCTCCTTCCTTTGAGCAAGCTATAAATAAGCCCATGTTAGTGGAATCACTCTCCACTTGCATAGCTTAAGAGACAGGTCAGATAGAAAGCACTGTCAGGAAAGGAGATTTTTGCATGATACAGACTCCTTGCTTATACTACAAAAAAAGCTGAAACACCCGACCTAAAATGGGGAGCAAGAGGCAAGAAAGCCCTAACTTTAGTGGTGAAATCAAGGTCAAAACTACTAGAAATGATTCTTGCTTCTCAAAATGTTAACCCAAATTAGAAATAAATAAATAAATAAATAAATTGTGTTAACAGATTTGCAGATATACATTTCAAAAACAAATGTGGTGTTTTACAGACAGGTTTATTTGCTCTTCAGCCACTGAGCTTGTTAAATTGGTAAAAATTGGTTATAATATAAAAATAAACATAAGAAAAATTTCCATCCTTAATTATGGCACAAGACCCATAGCACATCCCATAAAATTAGAATTTTTTTTCCCCCTCCTTCCTTTTTATAGTTCAAACATTAGTTTCCATCTTAAGAAACTGGACTACACAGAGGATTGGTAATGAAATACAAATTGGCAATAAAAAAGCAGCTTTTCATTGACAGCTGCCAGGTGACTCCTGTCACACCAGCAGAGATCCTCCTTGGCCTTCTGCAGCCAGTGGGCCAGCCATCCCACTACACTTCTTACCCTATGCATTTGCGCATCAGAAAAATTAAGCACTGTCTGGAATAGAAGCAGGCCCACAGGACTGCCCTCTCAGGCTGCTGGCAGGCCTGGAGACCTGCACTGAACACAGGATGATGGCAACAGCATTGTCACTTAGCTTGAAAACAAACAAACAAACAAAACCCAACCAAAAAACCACACCAAACAAACAACAAACCACCAACAAAAATCCAATATACAATGAACTTCAGCTACAGCAGTGTATTTTGTAACACTCCAGTTCCAGAGCACAGGGAAGTTGCTAAACCACTGCCTGTCTTTAAGCTGGGTTGCTTTGCTTCTGGGCATGTTTCCTTGCACTTTTTGATAATCCTACCAATACTGCTTGGCACTTGGATCACTCTGACTTATGCAAACCTGTGTTGAGATGACACTTGCTGCTGGTTCCTGTGAGGGCAACTCCAGAGGGGCAGCATTGCTTACCAGAAGCAGAAACCTTGGAAAGCTAAGTAGGGAATGCCATTTAATACCCATTCTTTGACTAGGCAGACACTTTGACCCAAGATATGAAGCAGCAATTACTGAAGTGCACTTACAAAATTGTGGAAGGGAACTCTACTGTAATAATGAGCAATATTCTCCAAAATGGATATGTGCAATGTATCATACAAATGAGCACTCACACTGAGCACAGGCAAACAGAGGCAGACATAATGCACTCAAGGAAACAATGCCAGCCTTTCAGAAATAAAGATTTCTAGTGAAAGGAGGCTTTTGTACCTGGAGATGACTGGGCTTCCCAGGAACACACCGTCTTCACAGAAATAATGGCTCTATGTCTTTATATCCTGGACATGCTAGAGCCAGGCAGGTCTTTCTAGATGCTGCATCTTTATACTTTTATGATGTCGTAAAGCTTATTGTCATTATTATTACATCAGCAAGTATCTTTTGGTACCCCTGAGGTCATGAAACACTAGGCGACAGAAATCACACCAAATCTTCACACTAAAGTCACAGATTTGTTTTCAAGACAGCAATGTTGCTAATAAGAATGGGAAAACTCCTATTGTTCTGCAAGTCAATGATAAAGCTGTCACATTACAAGGACTGGAAGGTAGCCTGTAGCGTGAGAAATACATTAGCAATTTTGGAATTTGAGTGGTCCCGGCAAGATATATCACTTATCACCGAAGTCTGGATTAGCATGCTTGATTGAACTATATAATGATGGGAAGTGAAAACTCAAGCTTGATATTTCTTCTCCAGAGCATAACTGCCAGAAGAGTGCTTAGGGTACTCACCTCACACACTTCTCTAAAGCAAGAGCCCTCCCATTAGGAATTCTTTTCTTGTGCTGCCCAGCAGTCAAGGAACAAGCTTGAAAGAGGGAGGAATGGCATCTTAAGATGCTTAAGTTTCTCCAACTCACTCCTGCAGTTTTGCATGTGGTGGTAGTTTCCAGATATCAGAAAAAAAGCAACAGTGGAAATAATTAAGCCTACTTGTTTCTTTACTCTGGACATTTATTATTGCTTTATCTGCTATATAAAAAGGTGTATATGCTTTTTCTTAACCTGAGTTAGACTATGCCAGCCTTCTGGTTTGAGGCATAGAAAGTTTAATAAAAAAAATAAATAAAAACAAATATACACACCAAACAAACCCCAAACCAGCAACAAATCACACAAAAACACACACACAAAAAACTCACACCACAAAACACCAAACCCAAAATGCCCTGAAGTTACAGCCTTCCCCCCAGCAGCCAAGAATCATAGGTTGGGGCTGTGGTTCTATTTAAACCATGCCTTCCATGGCTTAGCAAGTTTCCTTAAAGTTGGTGGTTTGAGAAGGGTCCAAAGAGGCTGCCTGATCACCAGTCCTGGAAATAGCCACACAGCAGGATGTCTCCACATCTGGCAGCATTTATTATTGCTCTTCTGCCTCTGGCAGGGAAAGCAGGAGGGAATGAGGACTAGCATGCTGCCAGAACTCTTTAGCTGGCCTGGGATAAGAAAGTACATTACTTTCCATCTTCTTCACAGCCGTCAGCTCCAGCCGAGAGCTCTGCTGGAACAGTTTTACTTGCTGGCTTATCCCAACTCTGTATTAACTGTTGTTGACATCAGAGATTCATTTAGACACTTTGTTATCAGTGTTATATTGCTTCCATGAGCACATCACTTAAACCAGTATAGCACAGTTTTAAAAACCAAAGCTATTCAAAAACTGAAAACCCCAAACCAAAACATCTAAACTCCTCAAGCATTTTAATTTAAGAATTCAATAAGCAAACTATGACAAAAGTATTTATCACCTCAGAATTCAGCTTTTCTTGCTGTCCCAGGATAGAAACAGCTTGACCAAGAGGATCCTGTAGATTTTCTCTTTTACCCATATAGAACAAAACACTAAATCAGTGCCCCATTTCATACTTCATACTTCAAGCTTCCAGTTAGTAACAATTTAACATGGCTAAATTCTTCTTCAAGGAACCTTGAAGTTTACAAAGAGATAATACAAAACAGTAGCCACATTACCAAGATTGTCAATTTAATAAAATAACTTCACATTCTGTGCTACTTCTATGGGCTCTCTTGTCCATGCAAAGAGTTTTGTTTGCTTGGGAGAGACAAGTAACCTGTAACATTTAGAAAAAATGTGTAAGGCAGCCCCAGGAGACAGTTGATCTCATAGTCATGTAACCTGAAGTCATAAAACAGGCACTTGGTGAAGCTTGTGCAGAGATGAACACATCCTCAGAGAATAATCTGACAGCAATAACATGTACTATAGTGAATAAGCACAATCTGAAACCAATTAGCATTATGACAGTTTGGGTAAGTATATCGTACAAACACATGTAATATCACAGAGTATTGCTTTAAACAGGGAGAAGAAGGAAATAAAGCTCTTGTGTTTCACACACAGGCAATGGTATATAACTCCAGAACCTCAGCAGAAATAGGTGGCACAGCTTGCTTATTTCAAGTAATCTCAGACTGAGCTTAGTGCTAAAGAGGTACATTCTGTGGATTCCTTGATTCATCCCCAGAGCTACTTATAAAGTCCCAATTCTACTTGGTCAGTCTTGCACTAAACACAGTGATCAAAGTAATGTTTTAGTCTCAAAAAAAAAAAACAACCCACAAAAAAATCCATGTTTCTAAAATGAATAGTGCAGAGACAATCCCCACCTACTGCAAAACTGAAAGTGATATATTTGTACAATCTTTTCAAAGGAGAGCTCTGACTTTCCACTTAATTTAGTAAATGCATAGTTATAATAGCTGAAAAGCCTTTATAGGATACTAGTGACCAAAAATTGAAGTCTCATCTGTAATGTTTACAAACAATGTATTGGAGAACTGAATTCAACCCACACTGAAGAGTACTTCAATTTTATTTAAACTAGGTAAATAATAACGCATTCTATGAATTCTATACAATTCACTTGACATCAGTATTGCAGAATGCACCAGAAGCCTCCTGTCATCTGCTACGGGGATCCTAGATAAAGCCAGATTGAGGACCTGTCTGCGTCAGAGTATAGATGTATTAAAGATCTTGCTCTAAGACAGAGGCCAAACAAGAAAATGTTTTACAGTGCAATTGAGAAGGTGGTAGAAATATCATTGCAAAGCAGATAGGAGAAATTCTTTGCCTTGCTTCTGAGTATTTCTTGAAGCATTTTTAAGCTATTTTGCAAAAATTCAGTTTAATTTTATATAAAGCAAGCCCTCCCAACTGTAAGTAAACAGTGCCTTTATTATCTGTTCCTTCAGCTAACTGTTTTATTAGTAACTTTTCAAAACACACAGCTTCCAAATAAGGTAACATTAGATTTTTTTTCCCAAACATTCAAACTCGAAAGTTTAACTGCCAAAAATTAAATGTACTTAGTATATGTATTTCAAAATTTTGCAGTAAGTAGTCTGTGTAAGGTCTTATTTCAACATTCTCTGATAGAAAATGACTTGTAAAAGGATTAGATTTAATTCTACTATAAAGATGGGAAGTTAATGTTCAAAGTGAAACAAGTCAGTTATTGTAGAAGAGTTATACAGAACAATAACATAAAACTCTTTCAATAGAGAGTTGCTTTTTTTGCAACCGATCAGTCTTTCAAAAATAAAAATTAAAGAAACATAATAAAATCCTGTAACAACAGAAACAAACCAAGTATTTGAATGGAGAAAACCCTTCAATTGTGTCTTAGTTAAGCCCATTCTTAAATGACATAAAAGTCCTTAAATAAGCATAGCTAATTTTTGCTTCAGATAATGCTGAATCAGATTTGTTGTCTACTGCATTTCAGTCAACTGAGAGCTAAATTGCATTTATTCTATCTAAATGGAACACAGGATTTGTCTACATTCCTTTCTGCTTATCAAGTGTCATGCACTCTTAGTCTCATAAGACAGTCCTTAGAGCAACACTGATCATTATATCCCAAAAAAAAGGAAAGTAGTGTACAAATGGGCAGCTGAAGGAAGGACTCACTTTGACACACATGCAGAAGGTGTGCAGGTCTCTGCACAGATTAATTCTCACTGTGAGCCAGACTACAGCGGTACATTAATGCTTTCATTGCAGTACCCATAACAGGAAGGCCCATTATGCCTAACCCCATGTGCCAGAGTTTAGCACAGCTACATATCACACATTCTAGGTTAGCACCATTCTGTTTCATGCTACTCAAGGTGGCATCCAGTTAAACACAAGTAAAAATATTTCTAGATAGATATAATCAACAGTTTTTCCACTGCAATTTTTGTGGCTTTCCCCCCTTCTGCCATCTCCATTTCCATCTTCCCACATCTCACTTGTCTTCCATGGCTTTTCCCCACTTCCACCAGTCAGCAAACTTGTAAATGGCACAGATTCTCAACCACCCCCTTTCCTTCCCTCCGCACTGACCCTTGTGCAATACCACACACAAGGCAGTCAGACTCCAGATTGTTGTGTTGACACATGGCACCACAAACCACTATATGGACTGAAATGGAAAATCCAATTCAGACATAAAGGCATTTAAAATATGGAAGAACCAGTAACAGAGCTTTTGCTTTTTGTTTGGCCTGACTTTTACACCCCCAAGTCCTCAAATTTCTTTTTCCACCCCCAAGTCCTCAAATTCTGACAGTATTGACCTACTTCAGTAGCTACTTTTACCTTGCACTTGACTGTGTCACTCTTCACTGAAGACTCACAAATTGATCTGATTCCCTTTTTCTCCTGATAGTTAGACAGTAGCAGATTGTCCACACATCTCCTCAGAGTGGTAGGAAATTCTGTAGTCTGACAAAGGCAAACCAAAAACCACACCGAACACTTTCCCGTTTTAAGCTTCTTTTATCTCTGCAGAGGGTCTGTGGTTTTCCCTACTATTTTAGCAGGTCTAACCCATCAAGTTTCTCAAAGTGGTGCACTTAAAGCTTTTCATTTAAAGGTACAAATACATTTTATTCACAGTAATCCTCACAAGTCCTCTGTACATGGGAAAAAAAAATCTTATTCATGCTCTTCTGCAGTTTCTACTCTGAAAAAGTTCTCTACCACAATGCTAAACAAGCCTGGTAAGAATAAACCCTGTTACTACAACAGGGCAACTTGTTCAGAACTTGAGAGCAAGGCTGATAAACAGCTAGATGAACAATGAGTAAAATGAATGTAGTCTATTAAGTGGTTAATGAAGGTATCCAAGACACCTGCAACATTTTATACAGGAAAATATGTAAAGTTCCAAATATGGCACCATAAACTCATGGCATACTAATTTGTCCACTTAAAGTGTGGATAAACAAATTAGCAGAAACATTATTTTTAGCATACAAACCTTACCTGATTATATAGAACAACATAATGGAAGTTAGTAAACATGTATAAGTACAAATTGACTAATAAGGACTAATTTGGCCATAAGCATAGTTCAGTGACTTGCTAAGTAAACACAGACCAAAGGCAAGACATATACATCACACAGAGCTAGTGACAATAAAGAGCAGCTATAGAACCAATTACTGACATTAGTAATATTATCCACCTTAAATGATAAATATCCTAAGGGTTAAAGTCTGCAACTAGCAGAAGTTCTAGCCTGAAGCAGTATTTGTCCAAGTGGTAATTGTGGTCATTTCTTCTTGCCTGTTAGGCTAACAGCAGTGATGGAGGAAGTCACCACAACAAACAAACCTTACAAAAGGCCTTGTGATAAACAGCACCAGATAAGGCCATCAGCAAAATAGCATTACACAGTGATTTTCTCTAGCTCTCTGTGCAGTTTGCTTCTAGGAGATGCATTGGAGAACTCTTTGTCTCACATCAATAGATATTAAAAAAGACAAGCTGTTTTTTCCCCTAAAATCAGTCAGTGCACATAGTAGGTAAAGGCACCAGAGAAAGACACAAGTATACTTGTGAATCTGTGAATCTTTGCCCTATTCTTCCTGTGAGATCTTGAGCACATTCCTTAATTGTCTGACTCAGAGTTTCTCTCCTGCAAAAATGGAGATAACTACACAGGAACATTGCAGAATCCACTGCCCCCTGAAGAACGACATATATTAAACCAAACCAGCAACAAGTACATAAAACAAGGGATGTCATGCTGACATCCATACAGAAGGACCTGGTGCAACAGAACAAGGGACAATGGTTATAAACTAAAGTAAGGCTGATTTTTTACTAAATACGAGGTAGAAAAGTTTTTACAATTAGGGTAGTGAAACAATGGAACAATTTGCTCAAAGCGGTGATGCCCCTTCCCTCAAAACATTCAAAGTAAGGTTGGATGGGGGCTCTAAGCAACTTGATTTCATTAAAAATGCCCCTGCCAACTGCAGGAGGATTGGACTAAATAATGTTTAAAGGGCCCTTCCAACCCAGCCTTCTCTCTGATACCAAGTTATCATTTCACTGCCCTTTGTGTTTTCCCTTCTTTCCTCTCAATGTATAAAGATGATCTGCTACTGTTTTATCACTAGGAAAATGAAAACCAATTGAACAACTTGGAAGAGCTATAATAAAGACTTCCCAATAATCAAGCCTTAATTAGAGTCTAGTAATTTAATGCTTTGATCTGAATAGGGTAAATGGAAATTGAGGCTGCTACAGGCTGGCATTGACGTTAACTTGCTTTCCCCTTCCAGAGGTCTGAACTTAGGCCTCAAATACACAGAAAGATGACGGATATTTTTACACAAAATATAATCAAGTATTGCAATTTCAGACACACCAAGATTAAATTTCCACATCTATCAGCATCACATGTGAAGATGGCCTGCTTATTAACACCACAGATGCTGTATGAAGAGAGGGAAGTCATACCAGGGCTTTCCCACACTGTAGCACATTCCTCTTCACCTCTCAGCAGCCTCCAGCCTGCCTGCAACAGCCCACAACACAGCACAACCCATGGTCCCTGCAGGAACAGAGACTCCCATGCCTCCACTTCCACAAAGACAAACAGGGGCTTCTCACACAAAACTGTGTTTGGAGCTACAGTCAGAATCTTGGCCTCCCTGGAGTCAGTGGGAAATGTGTCATCAACCTCCATGAGGCTAATCTTCACCCTTCACTGAGACCACAAAGTGCAACAACCTTGACTGATGCTCGCGGGCTACAGAATGTGCACATCTTCAGTGTCCTGTGTCACTCAAACTGCACCAATTTGCACTGTACTTTCAAAGTGATTACCAGAAGCAGGATGACATTTTTACCTTCATGTTGAAAAATACTTTAATATCCTATTTTACATTATTTATATGTTATTTCATGGCAATACATCATTGTACCAAGCCATGTCCCAAGCTTTATACTCATGCAACATATCAGATTAAGGTAAACCTGAAATATTCTATTTTTAAAAGCTTTAAGGGAATTGTTGCTACTTAGTACTTGAAACTTCTTACCATGTTTTCTAGATCAAAATACTCACTTTTCCCCTATAATGAGACACATCGTTATTTTCCACATCAAAGTATTAAACAATTTCTAAACAGAAGAGCAGCTGCTTTCAATATCTTTGAGCTTCTAGTATTAAAAGGCCCTTTTAATATAGGGCCTGTCAGGGACTTCAATTAGTCAGTACCCAACCAGAAATAATCCAAAAGCTATATGTAATAGTTATATATAAAGCACAGTACATTTTTAAATTACAAAGGTCTAATAGTCAATTTGAAGTTTCAAATGCCTTCTAAAATACTTAATTTTAGGAAACATTCTAATATAATTTTGTTTGAATATGAAAAGAAAGCATAACAAAATATTGGAACTTCTACTGTAACAAGTTATGCATGTTAACAAGCACCAGGTCTGAACGAAGGAAGAAGCTGGAAGAATCCAGTTTGAGAAAATTACGCGGTATATTTTTATTTAATAAACTGGAATTAGCCATAGCAGTTGTTAAACATTTTCTCCTTGTAGAAGGGAATTGCTACAAGTCTTAGGTTTATATGTGACTCTGCTCTTCCAACACTTTCACATTTTCATTTATTATTATCCAAGAACTTCTAATATATTTTTTGCACAACAATGCTGCAACCCTTAGCAGGGACATCGTACAGAAGAGTTAGAGAGCACTGCAGTTAATCAGAGACCAGGAGTACCTGTTTAGACCACAGTCACACTGGCCACTAAAATTTTCCCAGAACAAAGGAGACTCTAGAGCAAGTAAGCTGCTTACTTCAGTCACATGTTCTGCCCTTGCAGGCTAGCATCTCCTTTTCATACCACAGCTCATTGTACTCAACAGCATTTGCCATTCTGTGACCATTCTGCTTACCATCTGAGATACTGGCACAAGATTTAACTCGCAGAGTTTCGCTGTCATGCAGCCTACGCACCTCTGCCCCAGTGTTTCCAGAAAGCCAACTCCTTTGGGAAAAGGAGTTTGATAAAATACTGAAGTTCTAGTTCCTTTGCTTGCTATGGGCTGCAGCTCCTCTTGGGCTTCTTTTGACTTATTCCCCAGTAACAAAGTAAGAATAGACAATTCCTAACTTGTAAACCTAGCTACTTGAAGCCCTCTATCAATTTTAAATTAATGGAAGAGCACAATCTGTCCTCTGGCCTTGAAGAGGCAAAGCATTCTTTATGCAGAGTGAAGAAATTATTCAGTCTAAACAAGAGACAATTCGTTTGTGGACAATATGATGCATACAAAGGAAATGACATTGAAGTTTAAGTATACACCACAGAGCATGTTTTCAAGTGGAGCTGGGGCTTCTCTCATTGTTAGTGAGGGCCCACATAAAGGAAGATTCAAAGAGGAGAGAAGGCAGAGCAACATTCACAAGATGAAGAAGGAGAACATTTGGCAGAGGAGTTCAGCCAAAGTTAAACCGGAATCAGTCCCTTGCTCCAGACTCAAAAAGAGCATTCCCAAGCACAGCACTCACCCACCCACCATCATCGACAGCCCTGCTGTGGGTCAGCTGGAGGGACACTCTGCAGTTCCGATCACCCAGCCCCAGGGTAGTAGTGCAGGAGCACTACTCCCAAATACACTCTGTAAGCATTGATAGTGACTTCCACACCACCCAGCCTGCAGTAAATCCTCATCAGCATTTACCCTGAGAAATTAAATGATTACTTCACTAGAACTGCCTGAAATAAATACTCTGGAGACAGGTTCTTTAATAGTTTACTAAATGAAGCAGCCCAATTTGGTTGATGTATCTCTAAGAGTTGCAAGAGATTACGTAGTAGTCTGCCATTGCCCTCTCCTCCACGATCAGCTCACCCCCAGCACAGGCCAGAGAAGGCATCAGTTCTGGCAGCATCAGCCACAAGGGTCAGGGTGCACGTGCCTTTGTGTTTCATGCAGTAAGGGGTTGATCCCATAACCCTTTATTAGCGTGAGCAACTCTGCACAAGATTTTTTTTTATTTCTGACACAAGATTTTTTTTTATTTCTGACACAAGATTTTTTTTTATTTCTGACACAAGATTTTTTTTTATTTCTGACACAA